>JAJIBD010001980.1:0-137500 GCA_021461705.1 Cryptotis parvus
TATAAAAGTGCTCAGTTCTGTTTTTCTATCCTTGTGTGCATCTGCCTAGAGTCTCTATCAAAGTGAAATGTAATTTATTTTAGTATTTTAATATTGTTAGAGTTTGCTGTTTTATTAGTTGGCTTTTTCATATATTTTTTATTTTGCTATACCACAGTGAAATATACAGGTATAGAACTGTTCAAGATTAAGTTTCAGTCATGCAGTGTTCCAGCACCCATCCCTCCACTAGTGCACACTTCCCACCACCAGTGTCCTCTGATTCCTTGTTCCCCTATGCGGGTTCTTTGTCACCTCTCTCTCTCTCTCTCTCTCTCTCTCTCTCTCTCTCTCTCTCTCTCTCTCTCTCTCTCTCTCTTTCTCTCTCTCTCCCTCCCCCTCTCCCTCCCTCCCGCCTCCCTCTCTCGTTTTTCTAGTAAAAAGAAATTTTGCTTATCTACTGAAAAAAACCCTTGAAGATATTTTATAAATTTTAATTCATAACGGCCTTATTTTTGTTCAGTGTGAGTCTTTAATCTGTTTCTCTCCTTTTAGTATTCAGTAAGTACTTTTAAAGCTCTTTAACCACTAGATGTCATTGTAATTCAGTTAACAAAAGATTATTTTGGCACTTGTAAGTATAAAACCATATAAAGATAACAAATCTACTCTTGTAGTAGCATCCAAGACATCAATATCCATAAGAATATATTTGACCAAGAGGTAAAGGAAAGATAGACACTTTATGAAAGAAATTGATAAAAATAAATAAACACCTAATATCAGGTGTTTATAGATAAGAAAATTGGTTTGTTCACTTGCTTATGCCATCTATAGATTCGGTGCAACTTCTATTTAGATTCATTGTTGATGGAAATAGAAAAGGAACCAGAGAGCTAGTACCGCTGTGAGGCAGGCCCAGGCTCAATCCTGGACACCTCGTGGGTCGCCCCAGCCCAGCTGGGTGTGATCTCTGTGTAGCCAGCAGTAAGCCCTGAGCACCACTCGGCACAGAAGCCAAACAAAATCGAAAAGTAGAAAAGAGAAAAAAAAAAGTCATTCTAAAGTTGCATGAACCACCTAAAGATTCTAAATCTACAGAGCACTCTTAGGAACAAGACTAGGGCTTAGTTCACGCTTCCTTGGTTTCAAACTGTGTAAAGTGATACTTACTCGAATAGTAGTACAGGACTGATGATTTTTTTTTTTTTTTTTTTTTGGGCCACACCTGGCAATGCTCAGGGATTACTCCTGGCTCTTCGCTCAGGAATTACTCCTTGCGGTGCTCGGGGGACCATATGGGGTGCCGGAGATTGAACCTGGGTCAGCCGCAAGTGCAAGGCAAATGCCCTACCCGCTGTGCTATCGCCTCCAGCCCCTGATGAAATATTTTTTTTAAAAATTGTTAACACATGCACAGTCAGCTAATAATACTCTCAGCTAATAATACACACTGGAAAGGGATATTCTGTCCAATAAGTGATGCTGACAAACAGTATCCACTTGCAAAAGAATGAAACTGATTCCCCTGCCTGAGCCATTCACTAAAGCCACAGAAATGGCCCGAGACTTAAGCATGCACAGGTAGTGCATTGCTAATTTTATCTCCCATCAAGCGAGGGTAGGTTATGGTAGTTTCAGGAAGACAATTCATTTTGAGCATCAATGGTTGCCTACCACTGGCACTTTAAACGGTTTGCTGCTTTTCTTTTAAACTGTAGTTACGTAACATAACTACAGTCACAGTCGTGCTAATTTGTGATTTTGACCTACAAAGTTTTTGCCCTTTGACCACCACCAAAGTACCCAGCACCCTCCACCACGGTTCTTGTGTCTCACTAGTCTGCCTCCTTATCTCCCTACTCTGCTGCCATTGGCGGGTAATCTAAGTCCTGTAGTCAAAGGTGAGAGTGTGTCATTGTTTCTGTTTTTTCACTCTACACCTCAGAAAAGTGAGACCACCTGGTATTTGTTCTTTTCTCTCTGGCTTATTTCACTTACTATGATGCACTCCACTTCCATCTAAATTGCAATAGACCGTAAGATTTTCTTTTCATATACATTTTATAGTAACATAAAGTTGTGTATAAAATGCTTTATATATGATGTATATAAAATATATGTAATAAGTACAAAACAATGCATTATTTCTTATAATACTTCATTGTATATATACACCACAGCTTCTTTATCCATTCCTTTGTCTTTGGGCATTTAGCTCATTTCCATCCTGGCCATTGTGCCTAGAGGTGTAATAAACATAGGTGCATGCGCATTCTTTCAAGCCTCTGGAATTGTTGGAATGTCTAGTCTAGTTACATTGAGGAAACTTGAGTTTCAGTTTGATTCTCTTTCAAACAAAACTAACTCTAAATTGGCTACTGGTTTACTGTAATATATTTTAAAGGGTACAAAAGTCAATCCCACCTCACTTAAGGACTTTTTTTTTTAATCTCTTGTGTGTATATATGTGTGTATGTTTGTATGTATATAAATATGCACACAAATGTATATATCCATTTCTTTTTATGCTAACCAAGCTATATATCTTTTTTATAAAATATATATATAATTTGTTAATTACAGGTTCAGCCTGAGAGGGAAACAGAGCTGCCTTCAATGACATGCGAGCCTTATCTGGTGGTGAACGTTCTTTTCCACAGTTTGCTTCATTCTTTCTCTGTGGTCCATTGCTGAATCTCCCTTCAGATGCCTGGATGAATTTGATGTCTACATGGTAATATTAAATCCTAAGTTCTCCAGTTTCTTTGTTGTTGAAAGTATGTATGTTCAAAGAGAGAACATTTCTTTGTTGATGATGCTGATATCAAACCCAGCGCCTCACATATGCAAGGCAGGTGCTTTGCTGCTGAGCGCCACCCTGGTCTGTCCTTGTCTCAGGATTATAGTGAAGCTATGGACGGACCTGCATCGATTGACCATGTGTGGTGCAGACATAAGCCCTCACAGATTGTCTAGCATAATTTCCTATTCCTTAATCTAAAATGATCTGCGTTTATTTCACTCCAGCAAAACTGTTTCAGCAACAGTTGTACAGAACTTTTATAGTGCTTTACTTGAACCAAGAATATAGCGCCCTGGCTTTGCTGTGTTAGACCCTGACTATTTTCTCTCGCTTTCTGAGCGATAAAGTGGTACTGGGGTTGCTGGCTAGGAGGGGCGTCATAGGGCTGAGCACATGCAGGGGCCAGAGCTCAGTGTTTAGTTTACTATTTTTTTGTCCTTTTGGGTAACACCTGGCAATGCTCAGGGGTTGTTCTTGGCTCTGCACTCAGGACTTACTCCTCATGGTGCTTGGGGGACCATATGGGATGCCGGGATCGAACCTCTGTCGACCATGTGCAAGGCATTATCCTCCCCACTGTGCTCTCGCTCCAGCCCCAAACAGAAGAAGAGAAGTAGAGAAGGAGAAGGTTGAGAAAGAAGGAGAATAAGAAAAAAGGAGAGGAAGGAGGTGAGGGAGAAACGAGAGGAAGAGGAGCAGAAGGAAAAAGAAGACCCTGCTTTTGAGTCCTGACACCACAGATCGAGTAAAAGGATCCTATACCATCACCTAGTGGGGTTCATCACAGGGATATGAGGATGGTTCTGTATATGCAAGTCAAACAGTATAATACATCATATTAAATAGAAAAAAGTCATAGGATCCTATCAGTTGATATAGAGAAAGCTTTTGGCAAGATAAAAAGGCATAAACACAATAGGAATACAAGGAATAATCATCAAAATATTGATGACTATATAAAAGAAACCTACAGCCAACACGTTAAGCAAAAAATAGAAAAGGCCACTGAGATCAGGCAGATGGCAAAGACATCCACTTTCTCCATTATTATTTAGTATAATTTTGGAAATCCTTGCTACAACAGTAAGGCAAGAAAAAGAAATCAGGTTCAACCAGATGACAAAAGAGACTCTAAACTGTCATTATTTGGGGCCAGAGAGATAGTACAGTAGGTAAGCTTGCTTGCATGTAGCTGACTCGGGTTGAACCCCCAGAAACCCATATGAGTGATTTTTGAGCACAGAGCAAGGAGTAAGCTCGAACACTGCCAGATGTGGCCTCCCAATCCCCCTAAAAATTTCCCACTATAACTAGTTACACGTGGTATTTCGTTGAAGACTACTTTAAATACAAAACTAGTAAGAACAATTCTTATACTCAGACCTCTTTAATAGCCACGACCACCTACCCACATACCAAATTCCCCAGGATGGATGTCATTCCCAACATTCTCCCTTCTGAAATCCAACATGCCATTTTGTCGGTTAAGAAAGGAACATCATCAGGCCCAGATGAGATCAAACCCGAACACCTGAAGTATCTGCCATCAGTTCTCATCGATACACTGGCTCGAATCTTCACACGCTACCTGTCTGAATGTAAGGTGCCCTCCCAATGGAAAACCAGCAGGACAATTCTACTGTTCAAGAAGGGAGATATTCACGATATTGGCAACTCTCGCCCCTTCTGCCTGTTGTCCGTCATCTACAAACTGTTCACTTGAGTCATCCTGAACAGGATTGGCAGAACACTAGATGAACAACAACCATGAGAGCAAGCTGGCTTCCGGAAAGGGTTCAGCACAATCGACCATATCCACACGATAACCAAACTCATTAAAGTCTATAGAGAATTCAAGATGCTGCTCTGTCTCACGTTCATCGATTTAAAGAAAGCCTTCGATTCTGTGGAGACTGAAGCGGTCATAGAAGCCTTAGCCAAACCCAATAAATAAAGATCCTTCGTTTTCGGGGATGCCGCTGGGGTCCCCACAGTGTCAGGACAGAAGTTCTCTTCTACCTCCGAGGACGCCAGGGAACAGATGAAAACTCACGAGTCCTGTGCAATTCCAGAAAGGCTTTTTTTTAATAGTACCAAAAAGCTCTTCCACAGCACTCCAATATAATGAACAAACTCCAGCTCTGGTCTGAACTTAGACGCATTACAAAAGAGCCTAAGTCTCCCACCAAAGAGAGAGGATCTTACCTGAGATGAGTCCTACCCAGAAGAAGGAGCAAAAGGCCAAAGAGCAAAAAACCAAGGAGCCAAAAGCCGCAGGGAGCCAAAAAGCCAAAAGTGAAAAGGCGGAAGGGGCCTCAAGTCAGTCCCCTTATATACACCAAAGTAATCATAAAGATTTGTGACAGGGAGGGTCATGTCAACAAAGAACTCTAAACAGTATAGAAGAGCAGTGCCACACCCTATTGCAGGTATAAACAAAGGTTATGCCAAGGACTAATCCCGAGATTATCTCATATGTAAACACTGGAGAGAGAGAGAGAGAGGGGCTGATATAAAGTAATACATCTTAATTTCATGAGCATCATGTAATCTAGATGGTACTCACAAAGTCCTTCTTATTATTATTATCTGCACCAGGGTGATTCTGAGTATCTTGTTCTCGTGTACTGAAAGGGTCACACTTGCCTGCTTAGAGCAAACTAGTATGATCCTTCCTATAGCCTTCCTATAGTCTCAGCGTAGCCAGGATGGTAGTCTCCTGGTAAATGCTAACTGTCCCACGCTGGGTACAGTGGGTATAAAGAGGAGCTGTGCCTAATCTAGAAAACATAGAAGTCTTAGTAGATGTATAAGTCAGAAGTTATTTAATCAAGGTGACTTCTGTAACTGCCATCCCTCTAGCAGTGTTTACATAGAAGAGAGGTCTCATTAGAATGAACCTTGGCTTAAATAGATTAAGCTGTGAGTGGGCAAAACATCAAAGCCCCCCAGATTAGCTAAATCTGTCATCCAACACTTCGTGAAGTATATATTACAGTTTCACCACCAAGATCTCACCATTTTGCAGGGAAGTGATCATCAACGTCAAAAGAGGGGTTCGGCAGGGTGATACCATTTCACCAAAACTCTTCAGCGCCACCCTTGAAAACATCATGCGACAATTAGCACAAGCCAAGTGGCACAAATGCTGGCTGACTTTGACCGAGAATGTGGAAAGATAGCTGAATCTCAACAAAACTATGTTCATGAGAAGTGAACTAGTTCCAGAGGCCCCATTCACTCTCAATGGAACAAACATCTCTGAATGCAACAGCTATGTGTACCTAGGTCGGAAGTCAACATGATGAACGACCTATAACCTGAGTTGTGCAGGAGGAAAAAGAGCGGCATGGACTGCCTTCAAAAACATCGAAACAATAGCTAAAAGAGCAAAGAACCTCAGGCTCCAGGCACATCTCTTTGACTCCACCCGTTCTACCTGCATTAACATATGCCTCAGAGACTGGGCCCTACGAAAGTAGGATGAGAATACCATTCGGGTCTTCCAAAGAGAAATTGAAAGAGCCATGCTTGGAATATCACGCCTCACTCAAGTGAGAGAAGGAATCTGGAGCTCCAACCTCCGTCGCTATTCTAAAATCAAGGACTCTGTCTCATCTGCCAGGACATCAAAAAATCAGATGGGCTGGTCATATAATGTGATCTGCAGATGACTGTTGGACTAGAGCCATTACGGACTAGAGCCATTACCGATTGGATCCCACGGGACGTCAAAAGATCACTTGGCCGCCCACCTGCAAGATGGTCAAACTTCTTATCAAGACCCTAAACAAACAGTTTGAGACTCTTAATATTCCCGAAACAAACAGATGCCATTGGGCTACACTGGCACGTGATAGGGTCAAATGGAAACATTACTGGCGCCCGTTTGAGCAAATCAATAATAACGGGATATCAAGTGATCAAGTGAAGAACAATAGTTTTGATTGTTATAAGTACAGCTGAGTAGCAGGCTATAAAGTTCCTATACAAAATCTTTTGTTTGTGTGACATAACAAACTGAAAGCAAGAAAACTTAAAAAGCTTTATTTCATTAGTGTCCAAAAACATGAAGTATGTATAAATTAACACTGGGTGTGAAAGATTTACGTGTCTGAGAACAGACTTACGTGTCTGAGAACAAATCACTACTAAAGAAGTAAAAACAGGGACCAGAGCAATAGTACAGCAAGTAGGATGTTTGGCTTGGCGTGGCCAGCCCAGGTTTGGTCCCTGGCATCCCATACGATCCCCCCTGAGCACCACCAGGAGTAATTCCTGAGCGCAGACCTAGGAGTAATCTGAACATTGCCGGGTGTGCCCCCACCCAGAGAAAAAAGAAAGAAAGTGACAGCAGGGAATAGATCATTCCATATTAATTGATTAAAAGATTTAATATTAAGAGTATTAAAAGAATCAATTAAAAATTAATATAAAGTGACTATACGACCCAGTGCTTTATGCAGTGCAGTCCTTTACCCCATCAAAAGTCTTACATCCCTCAAGAACTTAGAACAAACACTACTAAAATGTGTGTAGAATAATAAAATTGCCAAAGTAGCTAAAGCAGTTGTGTTAATCAAGAAGATGGGAGGAATTGCATTCCTTGTTTCCTAATTTCATTTCAAAGCTATAGTAATCAGAGCTCTGGTACTGGAATGAAGGCCAATAGAATTGAGAACCCAGAGATAAACCCTCAGCTATAATCTCAGACAAAAGAGGCCGAGAGCACAAAAAGCCTCTTGACCAGGTGGCATTGGAAAATTGGGTAACTAGATGCCAAACAAGTAAGCTGGGTTCTCCTCTCACAACATGCACAACAGTTCAGATCAAAGGAATTTAAAGTTCTCAAGATTAAACAAGAATTAATAAAATACATTGAGAATATAGCAGAATTCCTCAAGATCTGAACCACAGAGATCTCTTCAGTGATTTGATTCCATTGGTAAAGAAACAAATAAAAAAAAATGAAATGGGACTAAATTAAATAAAATTTACATGGCAAAAGAAACGGACCCAATTCAAAATCGACCTCACTGAAAGGGAGGAAGTATTTGCACACTGTGTCATTAAGGGCTAATAGCCAGGGCATATAAAGCCACTCAGTAGCTCAACAAGTGAAAAACCAATTACTGCAATCAGAGATTGGGGAGAGGAAATGAACAAACACTCCCAAAAAAAAAAAGGACATAGGAGTGCCAGTACGTATATGAAAAAGTATGCTTCACTTCTCAGGGAAATGCAAGGCAAATGACAGCGAGATTTCTCACACCAATAAAAATGTCATGGAATAAAAAGACCAGAAACAATGTGCTGGTGAGAATAAGGTGAAAAGGAGACCTCTGTTTGCTGTTGGTGGGAATGTTGTCAGTTCGGCCTCAATGGAAAATGACGCAGCAGCTCCCTATGACTCAGCAAGCCAGTGTCTTGGCATCTGCCTCACAAACACCGAAGGACTTGCATAAGGATCTTCACTGGCACGCCAAGTGGTTCCTTAAGGAACACCTCAGATACTCGAGACGAGTTCTAAATTTTCTAGCCATGAGTGGATAAAGAACTGCCTATCACAGAGCTGTAAAAACAAAATCTTGCAGTTCAGTACATCTTGCTAAGTGAAGGGAGTTAGAGGGATCGGGACGAATACCAGATCATCTCACTCCTGGGTGGTATATAGAGGAAAAAGGAATAATCGTAAATGATGGCAAGCCTTGACCTTGGGTGACCGAGCAGAGGAGGGCAGGAACAGTAGGTTTCCTGCTGGTTGTCATGCTCACTTTCTGCTCTCTCTAACCAGGAGCTTTGTTTTCTGTTTTGTTTTCTATTTGGAGTTTGCTTTGCTTCCTAACACTGTTTATTTTCCTAGATAGCATTCGCTGCTACACTACCATAGTTTCCAAAGGTACAGCCAGCAGAAGGATCTCATCCTGACACTTCTGGCTCTGTCCAGTAGGCGGTGTCCAGCAGTTAATTAGGCATCACCTAATACATGCCTGTATTTCAAATCCAACCTGAGACTGAATTTGAGTCTTCTCAAAGCATCTTCCTTTTCCTGAATTGCTTTGCTTAGTGGGAACTGCCTCTTCTCTCCTAGTCACTTGGAAACCTTTGTTTCGTGTGTGATCATTCCTTTCTTTTACTCAAGTCTTCCTAATGGAAGAGTTAATATGTATAAGCCTTTTGATCAGTCGGGTCTGTATGTGGACCCCTTTCTGCTTCCATAGCCCGTGTTCTCCACCATGTTCTGTCACGCGAAGTTTCAGGGAGACGTTTAAAAAACTGTGTTTCTGACTTTAACTCCGAGGACTCCTCAAGGGAGAGGCAATTATTTTTCTTCCCTTCCTGCTGTTTAACTCAGAAAATATAGGGACATAATTCAATTCACTTGATTTTAAAATGTTACAACTAAGTATTATAGCTAAGCAAATGAGTTATTTTAAAACCCTCAGTCTACAATTGTCATTGATTAGATGGTAAAGATGATGGGGAAAGCTTCTGCAACATCCTAATCACTGAAAGAGAACTGGAGAGACTTAGTAAGTAGGAAACAGTCATTTTCAATATTCTGAATGATTATCATTGTGTAAGTTAAGTTGATTACAGTTTTGAATTTTTTTTATTGCTAATTGTGTTGGAGAGAATGACCTATACTTATTAATTCTTGATTATAGAAATTACCTGGAAAAAAGCGAATGTTTAATATTTTACCTAACAATTATATGTACTGTCTTCCTATGTGAATTGCTTGGCACCACAGTTACGGTAATGGATAACCCTGTGCACTAATCCAGAGGTTTGTGTGAACCAGTACAGTGTTGCTTTGGCAAGGTCTTGATTGAATTGACACAATAGCTATGTCTAAGCATTTGCCTTTGTTCTTCAGGACATGGTTAACCGAAGAATTGCGATGGACATGATACTCAAGATGGCAGATTCCCAACGTTTCCGACAGTTCATCTTGCTTACTCCTCAAAGCATGAGGTAACTTTCAAGTACTCTTCTGTAAACATATATCCCAAGTATATAAAAAGAATAAGAATCTTTCATATTACATATATACATATTTCATATTACAAATCTTACATATTTTCTGCAGTACAAAAAGCATAATCTTAATTTTTATTTGCAAATTAGTGACCAATAAAAATAAAATGAACTTTTTAGCTCCTGTATTAATTCAGGATATTTTTTTTGGGGCGGGTCACACCTGACATAGCTCAGGGTTTACTCCTGGTTCTGCATTCCTAGTGGTGCTCGGGAAACCATATGGGATGCTGGGGATCAAACCCGGTTGGCCACATGCAAGGCAAATGCCCTACCTGCTGTACCATCACTCCAGCCACATAATTTCGTCTTTTATGTATTTAAAATGATTGCATGTCAATCTTCCTTTCACAACAATCAGTTGATTTGAACATAATAATGGATTTGTTCTATTTTGAAATATCTGTGGTTATCGTGACCAACTAGAAATTCTATTTTGTGTAGAGAAAAACATTCTTGATTTCCCTGACCTTGTGTTTTAGTGACAGGCAAGTACCGCTTCTTGCAAATGAAGAGTTCTGTTGTCAGCCAACATGTATTGGATATCTGTAAGAAGATAGCATTATGTCAGAAAAGTTGACATTCTGTGTCTTACATGGCCACTTACACAGAGATTGAAGTTTGGGATTAGAAATATTCAGGCACTTATTCTTGGCTAGATAAGAATAAGAGTTATAATTAATATATAAATATTTTCTTCAAAATTGAAATCTGTGGCACTCAGCAGATCAATGTTTTTCATGGGAAGTAAATTATTGCAAACTACATTTCCTCTAGAACTCCAGATATCAAATATTACTCCTGTTAACAAATTAAAACCTTAATATATTTTCATAAGAAAGTATTGGAATGTTTTTCAGTATGATAAAACTTTCCCTGGAAATTTGAGTATTTTTTTTTTATAGTTCACTTCCATCAAGCAAACTAATTAGAATACTTCGAATGTCTGATCCTGAAAGAGGACAAACTACATTACCCTTTCGACCTGTGACTCAAGAAGAGGAAAATGACCGAAGTTGATTTATAACTTAAGATGCCATGTCGTCATGTTGAAAGATTTGTAAAGGGAAAATCAATTTTGGAAGGTTGGATGAAATAAAATGATACTGAAGATACTACTAAGAAAATCCATTATATATCTTGCCCAAAAAAATATGTAAATAAGCCTAGGAAACAAACAATAACCAGCAATTTGAACTTAGTGTTTGCTTTTACTATGAGGAAATCAGTTTCATAGGTCTGGTTTTAAATCTTGTTTGTTTTCACTTTTGTTTTGTTAACATCTACTTTTATAGATTCTTTTTCAGAAGTGATTTTGTACATATGTACATGTACATACCGTTTAGTTTGGGTTAATTTCTATAATGTTTTGTAAGAATTAAAATAAAAGTTTGAGGACTTGATCATACTTAGTTTTGCTTTCCAGAGTCACATCCCACTGCAGGGGGAGCACGCGGCAATCTGAACAGGGACCAGTTTTACACAGTGGGCTTCTTGTGCTTATTTATTATGAGCTTACCTTCCTGCAGATGAAAGTACTTTTGGGCAGAATCCCTGCACACGTAGATTTTAGTCCCAAGTACACAACTAAGATTTGGAGTACTTTGCTCTGTTTCATCCAATTTAAGATGCTCTCTGTATTACGCTTCTGTGGGGCACTTAAGCACTGCCAACTCAAGGCCTCTGTTCGGTCTGTAACTGTTGCACTCTCTGTGTCTACACAGTATCAGATATGGACGTGGATAGACTTTTGTGCATGCTGACCAGCAGTGTACTTGCTTGGTTTCAAACCATTCTGTTTGAGTCCAGGAGCTCCCAAGCTCTTTGAAGAATGTGTAGTCCGGGGAGAGAAAAATAAGCTGGGAGACCTGGAAGCAAAGGGAGGCTCCTGGGGCAGGAAAGTAGGAGCCAGAAGCAGGTTGTCAGTCGTGGCTGACACGAGTGATGAGACATGGGCTGGTCTTGGAGAGCTGAGCTCAGAATAGCATTTTCCAAGTGCTGTTGTGGGAAAAGATTGATGAACTTTTTTAAAGAAACACCAGTATTTCTGCCAGTATTCTCTGTTTGATAACTAAAAACTTTTTTAAATGTATTGCTGTCTAACCAAAAGCATTCCCTGTATTGCTAGCAATAAATATTTGTTAAATTCCAAAGAAAGTATTTTAAAGTGAAAAAAGCAGTATTTTTAAGGCAGTGACACTTTTAGTTACTAAGAAAAAGTGGATTTTGGTTTTGGTGTGCAATGGTAGTCTAATTTAATATTTAATTTCAGCTCTGACATGAGAAGTCCAAGTAGTTGTACAGAAAAATACATGCTGAATGTCTTAAACATCTCCAAAAACCATATAAAGTCTGATTTTTTTAAGTTACATTTGTAGCATTTGTATCAAAACTATTTTAACATACATGTGCTTTTTCAAGTTAAATGTAAAATATACCAAATGCATATACTTCTATTAGCTTAATAACTTTGTGTCTAAATTTTGTGATAATTTTTTAATGCTGTGGTTCTTAATATGGAATGGGAAAAACATTCCTCATGAATAATAATTCCTCACAAAAATTCTTCAATAAACATCTCTGTTGAGTCAAAACATTATTTCCATGGCCTCATCAAGTTTTGATTTCTATAATCATAAGGGAATCTGTCTTCAATTAATAGTCTAATTGGTAATTAGAGTTTAAATGTTTCAAAAATGTCTTTTATCATGAAACTTGGGTTTACGTGAATGCAGATCTGAATGGGGAAGGTAATAGCGCCTCTTCCTGAATAGTGATTTATACTCTTCACATACAGATGAGTGTTCAACTCTTGATTTTTCATCAGTGTGACTAGGACCGAACTGAGTCAAGGTGTTCTGGAAAAAAAAGGAAGAAACACTTCCTGGAGTCTTAAAATCTACTCTTTCATGTGGGGTACTCGTGATTAAATTTTCAAAAATAAATGTTTCATCACTACTGAACTAGTGATTACACTCAAGATTCAGGCATTGTCTCCTTAAATATTTTCCAGGTTTTTACTTCTCCCTTTTTGTCCCTTAGTGCTGCTTTTCTTTTGCTCATCTTGTAATGACTGAGCTATTCATTTATGAGTCAGAAAGTTTCCCATTTATGTAAAAAAACATTGATCAGGACTCAAGAATTGAATCAGAAAAGTTGACTGTGAGAATCAAATGACACCAGAGTGTTGGGTTGGGTGTTTTCCAAAGTGGAAATTGGATGTGTGTTATCCTGAGTCCACTTTCTGATTAGGCTTATGACTTGCTTATTCATACCTGTAGATAGGTAATATAGATAGATAGATGTCAGTGCTGGGAGGAATTCACATTTCAGAAATTCAAAGGTTTAGACAGTTAGCAGTAGTTTATGGCTTGAACAAATCATCTTTGTTGACTTGAAGATAAACATTATTTGGAATAGGTTTTATTCTAGTCAAGTGATAGTGTAACTATAAATCAATGGATTTTTTTAGTCAAATGAAATTCTATTATATAAAATACTAATACCTAGACTAAGAAATTTTGGCAACATCAGTTGGACAGAATTCTCAGTACTCTAGATACTCACTGTATCACTGTATCACTGTCTTCCTGTTCATCATTGATTTGCTTGAGCGGGCACCAGTAACATCTCCATATGTCTTGTCTCATGCTAGTAGAGCCCAAGGGCATCTGCTTGCTCCAGGAACATAAAGAGCCTCAAACCATTCCATCAGGACATGGGAATGAGGTCTATAATTGTTACTGGTATTTGGCATATCAAATACAACACGGGTAGCTTGCCAGGCTCTGCCGTGCGAGTGGCATACTCTTGTAGTCACCTCTGATGTCCAGCATTTATTGATGAACTGCGAGGCCGCTTGAGTGGGACTATGATAGGCTCTTCTGCTAGGTAGAGTTCTGACGAGAGGGAAGGCCCTCATGGAGTGGGGCTAGGGGTCGCCTGCTGGTGAGGTTCTGCTTGGGTGGTGGGCCAGGGCTTGAACCTAACATCCCTCCCTGGTGCCTCATGAGTGGTTGGGCACAGGGGGGAGCCTGTAGCAGCTCTGACCATGTCTGTGAGTCTCTGGATCAGCATACCTGGGCCAGACTTGAAAAAGACAGCTTGATACATACTCAGGGTAAATGATACTCATTAATCAGCAAGCTTAGAGGGCTCTTGCTAGGGCTAAGGAGATAGTTCAAAAGGCTGAGTACAAGCTGTGCATGAAGGCCTTTCAGTATAATTCATTGCACCACATGGCCCCCCTAAGTACCATCAGGTGTGGCCCAAAAGCCAAAAAAGAAGAGGGCTCTTACTGTCTTAATTTTTCTCCATTTCGTAGAGATTAATTTAGTCATAAGTGATGTTTCTACCATGTGCTGTTGGAAGCACTGAAACTGAATCTCCCTGCTAGCTCAAGTCTAGTAAGGAGATAATGCCAACTATGACTGCAGATCAGAGTAATTGCCATGAATAGTTAAAGCAGGGGAAGGAGTTGGGAATGGAGGGAAATGGACTTTGGATGGAATGTTAAGGGAAGGCCTTGGTAAAGGTAGTGTTTAAGCTGAGGCCTGACAAGTGAGAGACAGCAGAGCAAACCCAGTTACAGTGAGCTTCATGTTCAAGATCTATGAGGGGGCCTAGGGGTGAGTTTCTGTGAGAGACGAAGATCTCATGTCCCAAACAGATTTTTCAGACTGTTTGGTAAGCAAGTTCAAAGATTCTTGGCTGGTGTTACTAGGTGACAGGACAGAGAACAAGCAGGAGGTTTTGCAGTCAAAGTAAGAGGACGTGAAGCGCTAGAAATGTTCCCATTTGAAATCTTAACAGCACAGAACACAAGTGTGAGAGGAGTTAAGAGATCAAGAACTGAAATTCAGATGAATGACGGTGTCTTTCACATACAAGAAAAATACGGAGGCCAGGGGAGCTCAGTAAGAAGCTCTGAGGAGCACTGGATATTTGGGATTACTAGTGGTCTTTTGATAGGTGTCTTTACGGTGGTAATTTTAAGGATCAGAGCAGCAACATAATCAAATTATTTCAACTGTTACATGCTGAAAAAAAACTTCAAATTCCTAATCTAATTACTGGCAAGTAAAGACCTAAATGAATTACTTTTATATAGAAACTTTAATAGACTTTGGGCCGGATTGAAAAAAAATGCTGAACCAGACAGAGACTCTCAGACCTGGGGCAGAGCTGCTACTTGCTCTCCCTGTGCCCAGCCGCTCATGAGGCGCCCGGGAGGCATGGTGGGTTCTAGCATTGGCCTGCCACCCCAGCAGAGCCTCACAACAAGCCAGACGACCCCCTACTCCATGGGGGCCGCCATTTTCCACATCCGGACTTCCCTCTCGTCACAACTCCACCCAACAGACCAGACTATCACAGCCCGGCTCACGCGGCCGCTAGCGGCTGCACAGTTCATCAATAAGTGCTTTATTTAGAGGTGACTACAAGAGTATGCCACCCACACGGTAAGCCTGGCAAGCTGCTCGTGTTGTATTTGGTATGCCAAATACCAGTAACATTTATATTAGGTCATTCCCATGACCTAATATAATGGTTTGAGGCTCTTTATGTTCCTAGAGTAAGCGGATGCCTTTGGGTTCTACTAGCATGAGACAGGACACATGGAGATATTACTGGTGCCGGCTCTAGCAAATAGATGATGAACGGGAAGATAGTGATAGTGATAGATAGAATAGACTTTGAGTTTCTCACTAATCCCACATGTCACTTGTAAAGTTTTTTTCTTAAGGGTGTTGGTGTAAGCCCATTTTACTTCTGGATGTGATTTCTGGCTGTGTGGAGGAA
The DNA here is from genome assembly GCA_021461705.1 of Cryptotis parvus. NCBI lineage: Eukaryota > Metazoa > Chordata > Mammalia > Eulipotyphla > Soricidae > Cryptotis > Cryptotis parvus. Next base: position 15,629 of record JAJIBD010001980.1, read on the forward strand.
ATAATTCTCTGGTCTCTATGCCCCCTGTGCACGCTGCATACACACATACACAAACACACACACACCTTCCCCAGTGCTGGGAATCTAAACAGTGCAAGGTATGTGCTCTACCATGAGCCACAAACTGAGCACTCAACCTGGCCTCTTTAGAAAAGCTTATTATCAAAAGTGCTCCTGAAAGAAATTGAGGAAAGATGGAAGCGCAAATGATTCACTGTCTGTCTGCACTGTATCACTGTCTTCCCGTTATTCATCGATTTGCCTGAGCGGGCCTTTTTTAAAAAGAAGTTCAGGAGTTGGACCAGAGAGAGTGCAGAGACAGGGCTCTTTTCTTGCATGCGGATGACCCTGGTTCAATCCTCAGCACCAGATGTGGCCCCAAAACACAGAGCTAGGAATAGCCCCTGAACACCAATGGGTAAAGCCCAATAGCGCCCGTTCCTTCCACCCCCACACACACACACACCAAAAAGTTGATGAAACAAATTTAGAAATACAACGTTTATAAGTGCAGAGAGTTCTGGCAAGAAAGACTTAACGGCTGGGGTAAGGGGTGCATTTAACTTTCAGAGCAGAAGCGTGCGTTAAACTTCTAATTTGGACAGTAACTTGAATAGCCAGAGGAAGCTTGTGGTTGGTCCTTTCCCCAGAGCCTCTGACTTGTGATACTCAGGTCAGTGATAAACCCGTTGTTATTTAAGTGTGTGTGCTTGAATGAAACAGGCGAGCAGAGGACTACAGTCAAGAAAGCACTGGTCCGTGCTTTTTACATCTCTTCTGATTTCCTTGGATGTGGCATTTCCTGAAGAGGCCACATGAAGATGGTAACTCTGCCCCAGGTTCTTCCAGGACATTGCCTAGCAAAACTGAATACCCTGGTAATCCATGTGTAGCTTTCTTGCGACCAATAGAACACAGTAGACATCACTACCTAAACCATCCAAAGTTAAATTAGGAAAACTGTTTAGTCTCTCTTTGATCTCTGGAATATTCAGCTTAGACCTCTGGCCCATTGTGAAAGCTCTGACTTACCTACTGCATACTTAGGAAGCCTGAATGTGGGGGAAAAGCCACCTGGAGAACCCTTTGACTACAAGAAGTGCAAGATACTCACCCAGCCCTCGGCAGTTCCAGCCCCAAGTTCCCTTCTTACTACTGCTCAAATGTCCAATATCCAAATTCCCAGCCCACAACTATGAGAATAGATTGAGAGTTGTTACAATTATAAGTATTAGCCAAAGAAAAATAAAGCATGTGGGCCTCATTCAAATGACTTTGAGATTCATCAAATGATCTTCATGAATCTGAAGAACTTTTAGGAGAACAGAAATGTAAAGGGCCGCAAGGGTGCTGTTGGCGAGGGCTGAAGGGGACGGAAGTGCAGTAGGAAGCAGGCGCAAGGGGACACTTGTTAATGTAGTTGTGGTCCAAGCCCACCTCAATCCCTGAATAAAATCAAATCCAGGCCAGGAGCATTAGTCCCGTTCTTAGGACCTCAGCTAATCTAAGGCAGCACTTTTAGGCAGTGCTAGACAAGGTGTTTTTCTATGGGCACATGTTTCAGGTCCTCTCCCTGAAACACTAGAGCTACTAAAAGATTGAGACTGTTATTCCAGCCAATTTCAGAATAAGCCCCTTTTAATAGTGTGTTTCAATCAATTGATTGAAAACCATAGATTTAAAGGAAAGTAATTGTATCTACTTATAGCAAAAAAAAAAAGTTCTATATAAGAAGCCGACAGGCAGTAGAAAAATACACTACTCAGCTATAAACAAAGACTTGTTGAGAAAAACTACTGAGCTCAGGTGTACAACAAGAAGTCAAAAGGCAGTGCCCAGGGCCGGGAAGTGTGAAGAGCTCTATTTAAGAAGCTCGGAAATGTACCTGGCTGAATTACAGAACTATTACGGACCAGCCTGCTGCGCACCTTCTATGGCCCCTTTATCCACTGTGTCTCTGCTGCAGTCAGCTCCCTTCCCACTGTTGTGTGTCCTGTAAGTGGGGAGGAGGCAGATGATTGTTCCTGGCTTCTCAGGCCTCTGAATTTTCATCATCGTCGTCATCATCATCGCCATCCCTCATCGTCATGGTACTGTGTCCTCTGCTCGAGTATATACATCTGAGAAACCGCTAGGTCAGATTCCCAAACTTAGTTTGCCCACTTCCCTTTTCAGAACAAATAGAACTCAATGTACATGCCCCCCGCCCCCGAGAAGAAATAAATCTACCTTCGGTAAAAGAACTTGCAGCAGCTTCCAATTGCACATGAGGCTATTTCTGCCTTTCCCTAATGTCCATGATTCCAGAGTCCCTGAGGGGCAGTGTCACCCGCTTTGGGAAACGGCTTTCCAAAGTGACCCGAGACCTCAAGCCTGATCCTCCAGATAGGAGATTTCTGTGGTTTCTTGGGAAGCAGTGAAAGCATTTGGCCCATCAAGGAATAGGAATTGTAGCTGTCACTGGATGGTAGCACGCAGACTTCTGAAGACAGCAGCCACAATCTCTCATGTCGGTTGGTCTCCCAGAACTTTGCCATACCTTACTGTGCCATGGAGTTCGAGTCCCTTCTTGAATATAAATGCACCTGTGGCTTTCTTACAGCTAGCCAGATGCTGTGTGTCTGACATTTGCTTGCCTCCCTATTCCCCACAGAAAGTGTCAGGAACACAGTAAATGATCAATGAAGAACACTCAACCCCGTGTCGGACTTAACTAAGTGCCGTTCTAGCTCCTCACAACTCCCTCGCCTGTACCTCAGTGGGGAGAGGCCATCAGGAGAGTTAAACCTGCCTCCACTTTGGACTCATGAATCACAGGGGTTAAGGGCACCAGTACCTGCACTCAAGACTGTTCTCTCTGGGAGCGATGCTTGGTTCTATCCATGTTTCAAGTACCATTGGGGTTCTGAGTGTTTGTAGTGAGATTTACTTGCTCCATTTCTGTTTGAATGAGGAAATGGAATCATTAGATTCTGCTCTCTGATCTTATGTATGATCCTAAGACAGACAAGAGTATTTGATGGTTGGGGGAACAGAACTAAATAAAAATGCTTAAATGAATACTATTGCACCACACTGCCTTGATACCTTCTAGTAGCTACCCATGGAAAATCAAATCTAAATGAAGTGAAAAAAATTCAGTTCCCCTAGTTACATCATCTTACTCATTGAGCCAATAGCCTCACAGAGCTAGTGTTATGGACAGTCCAGTGGTCTCAGAAAATTCTATTGTGGGGCCGAAGAGACAGCACAGTGGGGAGGGCGTATTGCCTTGCATGCAGCCCACTAGGGTTTGATCCCCGGCATCCCATATGATTCCTTGAGCACCACCAGGAGTAACTCCTGAATGTGGAGCCAGGAGTAACCCCTGAGCATTGCTGGGTGTGACCCAAAAAGCAAACCTCCCTCTTTCCCCCAAAGAGAAAATTCTATGGGACAGCACCAGTCACAGACAAAGAAAATCTCTTCTTTGAATTCTTGGTGAAATCTTTTCTGTCTTCTTTCCTCATGAATGAGAGGGTGAAAGTTTTGCTCCATTATTAAAATTATCAATTTTTAATGAATCATTTTTTAATTTTTGATTTGGAAAGTCAGAGTTATCTTTGCTGCTGGTTTCTTTGGGCGGGCCATCTTCGACTATGAATGTGTCTTCCACCTTCCTGAGGAGAGCGTAAGGCATTGCTAACACCACAGTCACACCAAGAGCAAATTTATTGTCATATAATGAGCATTATTTGAGAATAAACAAGTCTCATGTTTTATTTAAACTTAACATGCCATATGAAGAGTTGGAATGTCGCTTTTCCCCCTTTTCTTGTCAGTAATTCTTCGCATTCCAAAGTTGTGGGTTTAAGGAAAGGGTTTCAACAACTGCTACTAGCTGACTCTTGGCTAGGAACTCTTGAATAGGAACATCTGTCTCAATTTCAAAATTATAAAATAAAAGTTGAGGGAAAATCAAATGTTATAAATTTATTTGGGATATCTCTTGCCACCTCTTTAGAAACCTTTGAAAATTCAAGCAGAAATCGATATACTTCCATCTTTTTTCACTTTTCCATAAATAATATCTTTGTATATATGTATATATATATAGATAGATATACTTAATGAATTATTTAGCAAGGTTTTAGGGTTTATACTGCATTAATTCCAAAACAGCTCTTTCCAGATTGGTAGGATGCAAATGAGGTAAGAATTAAGGCAAACCTAAACGGCATGCAAATGTAGTACATCTCTATTCACTGATAATACAAGCTCTTGTGTGTGGACAGCACAGAGAAGTCAAGGGCCCCTTTGTGCATCTGTCCAGTACTATTTTACAGGAGAATGGTGACACAGCCTATAATTAAGTTACGTTACTGTGAGGAGTCTCAGTGCTACTAACATATGTAATCAAGGGAGACAGGGGCACTAGCAAAACATGAACAAGAAATCATGTCACTGTTTGCAGCACATTTCTGCCCAGGCTTTGGAGAAGGGTTTTGTTTTAGTTGTTATTTTTCTTTTTAATGAAATGATATTACACATATCACATTGTGGCAAGTTGTTCGTTTGTTTTATAATATATGCTTTTAAAATTCATTAGCAAATGACATTCTCATGCACACAAGTGTTTCAAACACAAGAAGCAAGTCCAAGGTAGTCCAAGCAATATTTATGTGTGTGTGTGTGTGTGTGTGTGTGTGTGTGTGTGTATAGCTGCAGACTGAATGGAACATAAGAGACTTTTGTGCAGTCCATAGTGTTGACCTCAGCTCATTTCTGAATGTCGCATTGCAGAAGTAATACAATAGAAGGGTCGCTCTTTGCAGCTTCTTTGAATTCATCCAGTGTAATCTGGTCGTCTTTGTTCTTATCCATCTTGCTGAAAATCTTGTCTACTCGCTGCTCAGGCGTGAGACCATCCTCATTCATCTTCATCATGATCACAGTGCCCACCATTTTGTAGATAGCCTTGGAAAAACAAGAAGCAGACCATATAGTTATTCTCTGATGTGATAAATAATTTAAATTTATTCAAAGAACTCCTTAAATAGTTTTAAATATGTATTGTTTTCATGACCAGTTGGTTATAGAAAAAATTGGGATGACTCCCATATTTCTTACTGGAGGAAGTGGATAGAAAGAGCAATGGTGATATTAAGAATAATGAGTGAAGAACAGGTTCAGGGAGGGAAATAATGAGTTTAGTTTTAAACCTCCTGCATTTGAAGTGCACATAAATAAGCACCAGTTCTTGGTGATTTAAGGAAAACTGAAATGCAGTCCCAACTGAAAGGACTCATCAGTCTGCTAAGATAATTAAACAAAGTGTTCCAGCAAAATTCATACCCCAAAGCAGTGACTTTAGGAAAGTCTGTGGATTTTGAACTCTATTTCAAGTTTAAGAACAGAACCAGAAATTCAAATTATCTAGTTCAATTAAGTGTGAATTATTAATTCTCAAAATGAGAAATTCCTTAGTATAAAATTTTCTTTCTTAGTAAAAGTGCTTTCAAAAAATCAATGCCCATCTGCTACAACAGCTTGCAGGAAGCATATAAAAGCATTATAATAATGAACTCAAAGGGGCAATAACACAAGGGCTTATCAGCTAGTTAATAGAGTCATTTTGAGACATCTATACAGTTCAATACTACATATGGAATAGGGGCCAAAGTGATAGTACAACGGTAGGGGTGTTTGCCTTGCATGTGGCCCAGCAGGGTTCCATCTTCAGCATCACATATGTTCCCCTGAGTACCACCAGGAGTAATTCCTGAGTGCAGAGCCAGGTGCAATCCCTGAGCATCGCTGGGTGTGACCAAAGAAACCCAAAATGGAATAAGGGGCCAGAGCAATAGTACAGTGGGTAGGGTGTTCTACTTGCATGAGGCTGACTGGGGTTTGATCCATGGTATCCCATATGGTTCCCAAGAACCACCAGGAGTAATTCCTGAGTGCAGAGCCAGGTGCAATCCCTGAGCATCGCTGGGTGTGACCAAAAAAACTCAAAATGGAATAAGGGGCCAGAGCAATAGTACAGTGGGTAGGGTGTTCTACTTGCATGAGGCTGACTGGGGTTTGATCCATGGTATCCCATATGGTTCCCAAGAACCACCAGGAGTAATTCCTGAGTGTTGAGCCAGGGAGCAATCCATGAGCATCTCCTGGTCTGACCCAAAAAAAGCAAAAATAAACAAATAAATAATAAATAGATAAATAAATAATGTAGAAAGAAATTCTGACAAATGGTACAAGCTAAATAAATTTTAGCTCACAGAAGCCAGGCACAAAGACACTACAGCACGTAACATGATCCCAATTCTACAAAACGTCCAGTAAGACAAGTCCATAGAAACAAAGAAGAATCAGTTCAGGTTCTGTTCAGAGAGGCGGGAATGGGCAGGTGGCATCAGACATCTCATGGGGAAAGCGAAAGATTCTGACCAAGGCTGCAAACTTTGGTAAATTTACTAGAACCATTGTATTATTGTCACTTGAATCACTTGAATCCCGTTACTCATCGATTTGCTCGAGCGGGGCGCCAGTAACATTTCCATTGGACCCTATCACGTGCCAATGTAGCCCAATGGCATCTGGTTGATTCAGGAATATGAAGAGCCTCAAACCGTTCCTTCAGGGTCTTAACAAGGAAGTCTGACCATCTTGTAGGTGGGCGGCCACGTGATCTTTTGACATCCCGTGGGATCCAGTCGGTAACGGCTCTAGTCCAGCGGTTGTCTCCAAATCGCATTACATGTCCAGCCCATCTGATTTTCGATGCCTTGGCAAACGAGACAGCGTCCCTGATTCTGGAATAGCGACGGAGGTCAGAACTCCGGATTCCTTCTCTCACTTGAGTGAGGCGTGATATTCCAAGCATAGCTCTTTCGATGCCTCTCTGGGAGACCCGAATAGCATTCTCATCCTGCTTTCGTAGGGCCCAGGTCTCTGAGGCGTATGTTAATGCAGGGAGAACGGTGGAGTCGAAGAGATGTGCCCGGAGCCGGAGGTTCTTTGTCCTTTTAGCTATTTCTTCGATGCCTTTGAAGGCATTCCATGCCGCTCTCTCTTCCTCCTGCGCAGCTCAGGTTTTAGGTCATTCATCATGTTGACTTCTCGACCTAGGTACACATAACTGCTGCATTCAGAGATGTTTGTTCCATTGAGAGAGAATGGGGCCTCTGGAACTAGTTCGTTTCTCATGAACATAGTTTTCTTCAGATTCAGCTGTAGACCTACCTTTCCACATTCTCGGTCAAAGTCAGCCAGCATTTGTGCCGCTTGGCTAATGTTTGGTGTTATTAGAACGATGTCATCAGCGAAGCGGAGGTGGTGTAGTTGCCGACCATCTATCTTCACTCCCATTCCTTCCCATTCTAATTGTCTCATGATGTTCTCGAGGGTGGCACTGAAGAGTTTTGGTGAGATGGTATCACCCTGTCGAACCCCTCTTTTGACATCAATGATCACTTCTTTGTAGAATGGTGAGATCCTGGTGGTGAATCCATAATACAGCTCACGAGCTGTATTATTGTACCATTTAAATATATTATTTAAGTGTATTACCATTAAAGTATATTATTGTACCATTTAATTCAGCCTGATAGTCTGAAGCCACAGCATTATGCCTTGGTAAAAAGTTTTAAAGATATCTGACTTTCCAGATGGAATCCCAAACCAGCCTCAGGACCTCTTGCTGGAGAAAAAAGTGAGCCACTTTAACATTCAAGCAGCTAGGAATGCTCCTTTAAATTTAGTGACTTCTGAACAAGGAGAATTGGATAAAAATGTGGGAAATCAGTTTGTGTTTATTTCAGACTATGTTGCTAGTCTGCCCAGTACATGCTATTATTGAGATAGCTTTATATGTGAGCTTTGTCACCAGGTAGCAACCTAGTCTTTGCCTTGAAAGTTTTAGTTATTCACAAGTGTGGAATCTTTACTATTTCTTGGTAGTTAGAGACTGGGCCCCTTGGGATGAACCCAGAGCCATGGCAGAGCCTGGAAAGCTACCCGTAGTGTATTCAAATATGCCAAAAACAGTAACAATAATGGACCTCATTCCCAATGAATGGAGACGTTACTGGCGCCTGCTCTAGCAAATTGCTGAATAACAGGAAGACAAGTGACAAGTGAGTGAATTTTAATTCGTTTTAAAAATGCTAATGAAATAGGGGGTCAGAGAGATAGTATAGGAGATAAGGTGGTTGATTAGTTAATCAAACAATTCATTAATTAATTAGTTAAATTAATGCAGCCCAGCCTCATTCAATCTCAAAATCACTGTCTCTCAGCACCACCAAGAGTGACCCCTGAAAACAGAGCCAGAAATAGCCCCCTGAGCCTTGCCTGATGTGACCCAAATTCACCTCCTTAAAACAAAAAGCCAGAGTGAAAACAAGAAGCACTAACAAGTGCTTCCCTAGCAAATCAAAGTATCTGTTAGGTTAAACTTTTTTCTCTGCTAATTTCTTAAACTAGATTGTGCTTTTTGCTTTTATTTATTTTACACTCCAAAGCAGTGTTCTGGAAGGCCCAGAGGCCTCTCCTGGTCCTGAAACGCTCAGCCAACCCGCCTTTAGGTTCACTATGAGACCTAATGGCCACACTGACATATGACAGGGACAAATGGAAATGTTACTGGTGCCCGTTTGAGCAAATGGACCGAATAACGAGATGTCAAGTGATCAAGTGATCAAGTGATGAGACCTGAGGTTTCTGGTCCACAGTTGCCAAGGAATATCTTGGCCACCCAGCAGTGTTAGAGATTTCCAGTGCTTCCAGCACCTGGGGATTCTCAGGGGCCCATGTAGTACCAGAGATCAGAACTGGGCTTAGCCACATAAGGCATGTGCCTTATCCCCTATGCTCTCTCAACAGTGTTGTTTATTGATGAGAGGGGGATTGTTTTTTTTCCCCTTTTTGGATCACACCCAGCAATTCTCAGGGGTTACTCCTGGCTCTGCACCAGAAATTGCTCCTGGCGGTGCTCGGGGGACCATATGGGGATGCCAGGGATCGAACCTGGGTTGGCCGCATGCAAGGCAAATGCCCTACCTGCTATGCTATCACTCCAGCCTCTGAAAATTGTTTTTTGATGGTGGGAAAAAATCTACAAAGTTCTGAATTTTAAAGTAGCAGATACTGAAACTTCAATTTGGGAACAATGGTACTGGGTCTCTCTTAGCAGTGTTAGTAGTGGAGGAAGGAGAAGCAGAGACTGCATCATTCCCTGTTCCTTTATTGCTGTTTTGGTTTGGTTTGGTTTGGGGCTACACCCAGTGATGCTCAGAGGTTACTTTTGGCTCTACACTCAGGAATCACTCCTGCGATGCTTCTGGGGTGCAGGGGATTGAACCTGGGTTGCCCTTATATAAGCCAACCACCTTACCCTCTGAACTATCTCTTGGCCCAGCACTCCCAGTCCTTTGAAAGTGAATTTTAAAAGACTTATGGGAGACAATGAATGGAAGTTGACCAGCAAGACAGAGGGCTTACTACACAAAGTCAGAGTAAGAAGAAACACGATGTACATGAAGTCCACTCCAGACTTCATTAATAGCCGCGAACATGGCAAAGTCTCACTAACCGTGTCTGGAACATAACTCTGAAGCTTGGAGCATCATCCTGGCAACCAGAACAGTATGTTCCAGATGCAGATTTGTTGACTAGCTACCTGGGGCGAGCATATGTCAGACTCAGAACAAGCCCCTCTTAGGCACCTGTGCTTTATGGAATCCTAGTGGCACATACCCAAATGTCCAGCACTGTCTTGTCTGAAAATAAGATATGGCATTGCATGTGCTTTCCTAGGAAGCAAACACTAAGACTTGCATATTGTTGGATTCAACCAGAACTCATTGAATCTGTGTCTAACACTTTGGATTAGATGCACAGTGGGTGGTCTGCAGGTTAGAGCACTTTGCTGGCATCCTATTGACCCCTGTACAGCACCTGCCTCTCTCTATGGCCATGGTCTGCTTACTTATCTGAGTGCAGGCCCTTGGGTGAGCGAGGTCCTTCTCATGACTGTGTCTCTGCCACCCTGCAATATGCAGGCACCCAGTAGGGTAAAGCTGACTACAGGCTTTAGGAACCCCAGAAAATTGTGGAGGCCTGATACGATGCTTCAGGAAGTCTTCCTGGATGAGGCAACATCACCTAGATCTAGGCTAAGAGGATTCTGATGGACATACAACTATGAGGGACTTTGTCCACAAGGGAGGAGTGGAATGACCAAGTGCCTAGTTGTGGGGGTGCTGGGTTGGGGACTCAGGAACAGGCAATGGGCTGGAGCAGAGGGCAGAGAGGGGTTAGACGGGTTGTCAGAGGCCCAAGCGTGTCTGTGCCTGGCTCAGGACTAGCTGCTGGGAATAGATTTTTCACTAAATGGGCAGGAAGCTCCTGAAGCACAGGGCGGCCATCGGGTCGTGTCACTCGGGGGAGGACCTGAGCCAGGGCCTTGCACAGGAAAACACAGAAGGCCACAGGAGAAAAGGGGCAGGCTTCATTTCAGAAGCACTCACAGTGCTCTTACTGCCTTTGGGGCTCCTTCCAATGCCCTCTGGCTAGCACTGACCCTGGGCACTGCTGCTTGGATCATCACTGTGCTGGAGAAAACACAAACCAAGAATTCAAGGTTGGGGACAGAGTGATAGTAATGTGGGTAGGGTATTTGCTTTGCACGCCACCAACCTGGGTTCAATCTCTGAGCCGCAAGAACCAGGACTAACCTTGAGCATTGCCAGGTGTGACCCAAAAAATGAACACACACACACACACACACACACACAGGGGTTAGAATGATACTATAGAGGATAGGAGGTTTTCTTTGCATTCCATAGATCCTGGTAGGATCTCTGGCATTCCATACGGTCTCCTGAGCACTGCCAGGAGTAATTCCTGAGCATCGCTGGGTATGACCCAAAAGACCCTCCTCCCCACAAAACAAAGATAAAAGATTTCAATGCTGGGCGTGTGAGTAGGAGCTCCAGCAAGAAGGCAAGAAGCCCCTGAGGGGCAGGAGTGAAAACACAGTGGCTAGGGTATTTGCCTTGCACACAACTGACCCAGGTTCGATCTTCGGCATCCCATATGGTCCCCTGAGCACTGCCAGGAGTAATTCCTGAGAGCAGAGCCAGGAGTAACCCCCTGAGCATTGCCGGGTGTGACCCAAAAAAGCAAAAAAAAAATTTGAATAGTTGGGGCCGGGGCCAGAGCGATAGAACAGTGGGTAGGGCGCTTGCCTTGCACGCAGCTGACCCGGGTTCCATCCCGGCATCCCATATGGTCCCCCAAATTCCGCCAGGAGTAATTCCTGAGTGCAGAGCCAGGAGTAACCCCTGAGCATCGCCAGGTGTGACCCCCCAAAAAAAAACAGAAGCCCCCTGAGACTCAGGACTCTTGTTGCTAAGGGCCCTCCCAGCCCCACATGCTCAGCACCCAAGTCCCCACCAAGCTCCCTGGGCACGGCCATGCCCCCAGCTGGGCGCCCCCAGCCTCGGCCCCATCTCGCCTCCGCGCCCTCACCTCAATGATCTCCAGCATCTCCACTCGGGTGATCTTGCCGTCACCATCCAGGTCGTACATGTTGAAGGCCCAGTTGAGCTTCTGCCTCGAAGCTGCCCGGGAAGTGATGGACAGGGCACAGATGAACTCGGAAGTCGATGGTGCCATCCCCGTTCTTGTCGAAGGTCCGGAAGGCGTGCTGGGCGAACTTGGAGGCGTCCCCGTAAGGGAAGAACTGCAAGGCAGAGCAACAGTTGAGGTGTGGAGAGGGAAGAGACACAGCAGCTCCTCTTCGCCGACCTCAGCGTCAGGGCAGAGGTGAACGTCCTGTTGCCCTGGCAGACAGATAGCCCTGCCCTGAGATTCTGAAGGAAACTTCCCTTGGCAGACAATTGCCTCCAGTCTCTCCACCCCCTCTCCAAAGTCGAAAATAGGGTTGAAACCTCTGGTGAGCCCAGTGAACAGTGCAGCAGTCCCTAGTGAGCAGCACAGTTTAAGAAGAGCAAACCTTGGGAGCACCACCCTGACTGTGTAAGAGCAGAGGACGTGTGTGACATGTGACCCCTGGGAAGCACCACTGCTGAAAATGTGAAAAACCTCTAGCCAGGCATGTGTGCATCAACCTGGTGAGTGCATCAACAAAACAATTCCATAGGGAGAGAGGAGGGGGAGAGAGACAGACCGACAGACTGATAAATAGAGACAGAGACAGAGGGAGGCAGAGAGGAGAGAGAGAAAGAGAGAGAGACAGAGAGAAAGAGAGAGAGAGAGAGAGAAAGAGAGAAACAGAGAGAGAGAGAGAGGGAGTAAGGCTGGAGCAATAGTACCAACAAGTAGAGTTCTTGCCTTGGACTTGGCCAACTGGAGTTTATTCCTAGACACCATATATGGGCCCCCAATTCCTATTAGGAGAGTCTCCAAGCATGGATCCAGGACCAAGCCCTGAGCACCATTGGTTGTGACTCCAAAACGAAAGAGAAAGAGAACCAAAAACTGAAGCAAAGACTTTCCTCACCCAGAAAACAAAGGCCACACTTTCATCATGTGCAAGTCAAATGCCCAACTTCCATGAAGCCCCACAACTTCCTGTCTCCCTCTGCTTTTGAGGCTCATTCCCTTCTAGCTAGAGCTCTGCAACTCTGCCACGGACGGAGCAGAATCTGCAGAATCTACTTCTGTCTCTGGGCCTACTTGGCTGCCATGATTCGGGGTGCGGGAGATCTCTTCTCCCTTCACCCCAGCCCAAGGCTGTGGTTTGTTTTTGGCTTGGTAACAGAGAAGCAGATTTTTAGGACAGCGGTTTAACACCATCTGCCACTCATATTTATTTAGGGGATTATTTATTTAATACCTATTATTGTACAGTAAATTCCCAGAGTGCAAAACCGATTTGCTCTCCAGTATATCCACAATGCCTAGCACAGACGCTGCATATGGTAGGTGCTAAATATGGTTTTGTGAGTGATCAGATGAAGCGCGTCTGCAGCACCAACTGATCAAAGGCTGCCGCTGCTAAAACGGTTACCCCTGGCTGAACATTCATTAGCCAGCGGAACTGTGCCAATAGAACTTCTGGTGATGATGAAAATATTCTGTGAACCGCAGTCTGAAATGATAGTCATGAAACATACATGTCAGACCCTAGGTGCTGGATTCATAAGACAGAAAAAACTGTCTAAGACATTGAGGACAGTGGGGAGTGTAACAACCTTCACAGTGTTGTTGGGGCAACCAAGGACAGACTACTTGGATATTATTTAACTTAAACCTCACCTTAAATAACTGCATGTGGTTAGTGAAGTGCATGGTATGATCCCTGCAATGACAAGCTTCATTAGCTCTCACAGTATTCCTGTAATACATCCATGCTTAGTTCCATTTCATGGATCCGGAAATGTGGGCTCAGAAAGGGTCATAAGCTCTGGAGTTAATTTCTTTCCCACTGTGTTCATCTGAATCTCCTGCAGCAAAATGCGAGGGGCAACATGAATGGCAGTCACCCTTCTGAGAACAAAAACCTGCAGAACAGAAGCTCAGGAAGTTCAGGAAGGGATTTTCATCTGTCTCACTGTGGTCTGGAAAGCTACCACGACTGTCACTCAGCTCCAGGGTGAGGTCAGTTCTCATGCTTTCAGTTGTTGTTATTTTATTTTATCCTTATAGCAAAAGCTGTTGTTATAAACTCTACTGGAGACAAGGAAACCAGCTTGAAAGGTCAAGGCATGTGCCCAAGGCTCCTGGCTGGCTGTAGCGGCTAGCTGTGGCAGAGGCAAGAATTGAATAATTTCAGCTACATGTTGCTGTTTCTCTTAATCAAATATTAGTCGAGGAAATAAACCTAAATAGCCATTTGATGAAACAAGCACATTTATTGCATTATGTAATTCTTAGCTGCCAGTTTGGATTTGCTAATTCCTTAGCGGTGGCTCTTTATCATCACCTTCTGGCAAAATATGTGTACTGCAAGGAAATGAAAAGACCTCTGAGGATATAGCTACTCCTTTTCTCTATTGAGATGAGCGGGTCGAACACACACACACACACACACACACACACACACACACACACACGTAGACGCAAACACTACATCCCATTTGTAGTTCTCACTACAGTTTTCTCTTTGCATGTGGCCAGCAGAGGGGATTGAAGCAGCCTCATGCATGTTAGCCACAGAGCCATCGTAAGATTTTACAACTCATTCTTCCTTCAGTTTAACACAGAGCAAGCAGTTAATGTGCGCCAAGCACTTTCTTAGGTGCTCGAATAAAGCAGAAAAAATACAGAGCCCATCAGGGAAAGCAAAGCAAGTAAGTGTTCAACACCATATAAACAAGTGTAATATGCCTCGTGACACGTGTAAAGAGCTGCAGAAAAGAAACGGAGATGATGCTGAATTGGAAATAAGAGAAAACAAGCACTGCAGGCAACTTACTCTGCTCTGCAGTTTAGCAAAGGCCTCCAGCTGAAACCTCCCAGGCTTACACAAATACAAATTTGGATTGCCCCCTCAAGTCCCTACCTGAACCGTCACGCAGAAGAAATTCCCAGGAAATGTCTGGGGTCATTCTCAAGATGAACTGGAAGAGACTTGGTATTAATCACCCACTCCCTGGAGCTACAGATATCGTGCGCATGTGCACACACAGACACATACACACCCACACACGGACACACTTGCGTGCAACACACACGTACACATGAGTACGCACACTGACACACACACAGACACGCTTGCGCCGCCTACACGCACACACATACAGACACACATGCACACACAGACACACGAGTGCACACACGCCGCACACACACATGTGCACACACACGCTTGTGCACACATTGACTTAAACCCATCTACTCAGTTGTGGATATTACGGTTTGTTTTCTCTCACAGGAGGTGAACACGTCCTGGATGCTTCAGGCCAAAGTTGCTTCCCATCACTCACCTCTGCACTCAGGCCCCATCCAGGAGAGCACAAACAACTGAGTCCTGCACTAGGAAAAGTCCCCAAATACTTGGCTTTGAGCCCTGGTACAATCTTTCTCCATACCCAATCCTGTCCCTGTCTCCAGGCCTCTGCCCCAACTTTTGCCTCATCCTTCTGGAAGCTGTGCTCAGGTCGAAGAGAATCTCGCCACATTCACCCACCCCCTCTAGTATCTCTCCCTCCTAAGGCTGAGCATGCCCTCAACTTGCTTCAGGCTGCAGGTGAGCTAAAACCCCTCATCAGACCTGGGCTTGCATGTGTCTGGGGTCTGTGTCTCCAAAGGCCGTGGCAGCTGGGCCAGGGAGGAAGATTCTGCTCCAGGGCTGTGCCCAAGCCCCAGCTCCAGGGGAGGCTGGCCAGCCCCAGGCCTCATCATAGATTCTGCCCATTAGTCAGCCCAAAATAGAGCTCAGATGCGATCAGAGAACAGAAGTGTTTTGGGCTGCCCCTGTCTCCCGGGCTGAGGGGGAAGGCCAGTGAGGCAGGGGGCAGCGCAGAGAGGCAGCGCCTCTTTAGAGTTAATGTCCTGCTGCTCCGCAATAACCTCTCCTCTGGGGTCTGACTTCTGAGCTCCCTGTCGCCCCCTTCCCCCACACACTGTCTCCAACTTATTGGGTCTGACTTATGAGCGTCCTGTTGTCCCCCTCCCCACTGTCTCCAACCTCTCGGGTCTGACTTCTGAGCTCCCGGCCCTCCCCGACTATCTCTAAGCATGTTGACAGGCAGACCCTGAGAGGGTCCGTTACTTGTACTCTGAGTGCCTGCTCCCTGCTTTGCAAGGGGCCAGGGGCTGTGCAGAAGATGTCCCCCGCCCCCACCCCGCCTCCTCAAGCCCCACGCAGAGAACAATGTCCACAGTTCTCCCCACACCCTACACCGAGCCTTCCCGCACAGCTCCCTACTGTGGTCTGTGGTCTCAGCCACAGGCACGCAGATGGTCCTGTGTCTGGCATTACCTGCTACAGTCCACCTTCCTCGCCAGGGACCCTGCTGCAGCCTGGCCTTTCTCAGCACACCGCCTGTTGTTTCTCTCCCACAGACATTTCCTTCTATCCTACACTGCAGTCTGGGGATCTTGTCTTATCTCTATCCTCTTCAACATAGCAAGACCATTGTAGGCCCATGGGGAGCGGGCCATCCTTGGAGGGACCAATGGGACAAACACCCTGCCTCACACAGCCGGAATACACTTCCTGCTCAAGCAGCAAGAAGGGCTGGTAGTGTTTCTGAGACCCAGAAAGACCTATGTCCAGGGCAGGAAGATGGGGCCCTAACTTTGTAGCTGGGGTGTTATGGTGGGAGGGGAAAATGGAGCGTGGGGGTTAGGACAGTCTCCTGGGCTTGATGTGCTACTGGCATCTGACTGCAGGAGTATGGCATCCTTCACAGCCAGCAGGACAGACCCAGAAGGATGAGCAGAGGTAGGAGTCTGTGCTGTCTCATGCTGCACTGTTGGCTAAGTCAGTTCATCTCACTCTCCTGAGCCTTAGTTTTCTTATCCATGAAATGGGCCAATAGCAATGACTACGGCCTACAGAGAATTGTGAATGTGAAGTACCGATGTGTCAAACTTCAGGGTCTGGAAGAAGCCCAGTTATGGAGAGAGCTTCCATGACTCCTTTAAGGCTCACATGATTTCTCCTATTCCCTGGTGATTACAGATGGCACCTGTAAGGGGTAAGGGTGAGATATCAGGGCATAAGCTGTGGGCTGCCGGCCACGGTGAGCTGTCTGAGAGCTAATTTGGGTATTGGGTTTTGGCTTTAGGTTCTTTATGGCCACGAGGTTCAGCCAGGTCTAAGACCTCGTTTCCTGGGTCCCCAGATGCTCCTGACTTTCTCTGACTCCTGGTGCTCACCTACACCCTCTCTTGGGCCTCCACAGAGAACTGTCCAGCCTAGTGTGCGGATGCTCACTGCTCATTCCACGAGGAGAATCTGGTTGGTTTTAGAAGCTTCAGGCCTCAAAGCTCTTTCTGGTCCTTGTCTCCAAGTTCAATTTCTGACTCACTGCTTTCACCTTTTCACGGTGTCACACAGACAGAAGGTGAAAGCAGTGAGCCAGAAATTGAACAACTTAGTGAAAGCTCACTGCTGTTCCCTAAATTTCTTTCACCACATGGGACCCTCGCTCTATGCTCTGGCCACAGTTGAGTGGTCAGGGCACCCAACCGGTGTTCTGCTTCCTTTGCCCCAGACACCCCTTTTCTGCCCGATGGCCCAGCTAACTGCCAGTTTTCATCTTCTCAGGAAAGCCTTCTGCGAGCCTGGGCCCAAAGAAGCCCTACTGCAAACATGCACAGACTCCTGCCACCCACCGTCATGCTGAGTGCGCTGAGTCTGTACGACATGCTGACGCTGATTAGAACTGTGAAGTTCTAATGGCACTGGTTTGTTAATGCCATGAACTGTGAAGTTCATGGCACTGGTTTGTTAACCGATGGTTCTTCTCCAGTCCACTGTAAGCTGCACGAGTGCAGGCAATCGTATGGTTCCTGCCTGTCACTGTAACCCCTGGTGTCACACAGACAGAAGGTGATTAGTAGGTGTCTGTGAACTGCACGGCACATCCTTTCTCAATCCCACTAAAGAGGGTAGGAGTGATAGTATAGTGCTGAGGGCATTTGCCTTGCGCTTGGCTGACCTGGGTTCCATATCCAGCATCCCATATGGTTCCCTGAACATCGCCAGGAGTAATTCTTGAATACAGAGCCAGAAGTAACCCCTGAGCATCGCTGGGTGTGATCCAAAAAGACAAAAAGAAAAATGGGGGGCAGAAGCTCATTTTGAGTCACCTAAAAGAGACTCACCCTTGGGCCTTCATACTCTCATCCCGTCATAGCCAAGCTAATGATTCAGAATCATCAGGGGATTGGATCATGCCCAGGGAAGTATGGGAACTTGGACATGTGGATGGAAGGAGGAGAGAGATATTCCCCCTTAGTTAGAAATGGTGAGTCCAAAACTGTTCTTGCTGGAGTGTTCATTCAACAGAGCCTCACAGAAGCATGATGTGTGCCAGGAGTTGTGTCCCTCAGTGTGGGGAGGGGTGGTGAGTGGAGGCAGCAGACGGACAGAGTGTGAAAGAGCACCTGTTCCGCCTTCCTGCAGGCCAGTGCAGCCGTCGGGAGTGAGGGGACACACTCATCTTTCCTGGGACTGGTGGCGCCCAGCCCTGAGGTCACTTATCTGAGCTGTGCCTTCCCTGACTTGGTGACAGCGTCCATTTCCCCTAGAACTCATGGCTTTTGTATAACTACATCTTTTCTTTTTGGGGTTACACCACCAATGCCCACAGCTTACTCCTGGCTCCAAACGCAGGAATCAACAGGGTCAGGGGACCATATGTGGTGCTGGGGATTGAACATGGCTCAGTTGCATGCAAGACAAATACCCTACCCACTGTACTTTCACTCCAGCTGCTTCATTCTGGAGAAGAAAATTAGTCCTGAACTTCTAGCAAAGAGATTTTCACCTCTTGAATCAGAGGAAGCAATTTTCATTTATGTTCCAAATCTTTCTCTGTATGTCACTGGATAGGGCCTTTCTCCCAAAAGGTCACTTACTTACTTTCATTTGTGACCCCAAGACACTCAAGGGTTACTTCTGGTTTGGTAACTTGGGGGCATCTCCTGGCATTGTTGGTGGATGATGGGGGTTTATGGTGCTGGCAATTGAGCCCAGGTTCTTCTACATGCAAAGCACAAGTCCCAGATCTTTAAGTCATTGTCTTGAACCAAATGCAAAGCACAAGTCCCAGATCTTTAAGTCATTGTCTTGAACCAAATGCAAAGCACAAGTCCCAGATCTTTAAGTCATTGTCTTGAACCAATCATGTATTTTTTTCTTTGGCATTTTGGGTCACACCCGGGAATGCCTGGAGTTACTTCTGGCTCTTCGTTCAGGAATTACTCCTGGCAGTGCCTGGCGGAACATATGGGATGCCGGGGATTGAACCCAGGTCGGCCAGTGCAAGGCAAACACCCTACCCACTGTGCTATCACTCCAGTCCCCAATCATGTATTTTATTACAGTTCACAAGATACAGAAAGTCAGAAATTCAGGTGCTGGAGCCATAGTACAGCTTTGCATGTGGCTGGCCCAGATTCTATCTAGGGCATCCCAGATGGTCCTCTGAGCAACACCAAGAGGAATTACTGAGTGCAGAGCCAGGAATAATCCTTCAGCATTTCTGAGTGCCACTCAAAAAAGAAAAAAAAAGCTAGAAATTCAGACACCCCCTATCCTCCCAGTTTCCTTTATTTTCTTACCATCTCTACTTTAAAAGGAAACATTATGCTTTTCTCTTTTACTGTATTCTGCATTTGTTTTAGGCTATAATATACTGCAGGTGTGTTATAAATGGTGGGAAGTCATGAAATTCACTTCTATATGGATGGCTTGATCACTTGATCCCTTGACATCCCGTTATTCATCGATTTGCTTGAGCGGATGCCAGTAACATTTCCATTTGACCTATCATGTGTCAGTATAGCCCAATGGCATCTGCTTGCTTCAGGAATATGAAGAGCCTCAAACCATTCGTTCAGGGTCTTGATGTAGAAATCTGACCATCTTGTAGGTGGGCGGCCACGTGATCTTTTGACGTCCAATGGGATCCAGTCAGTGATGGCTCTAGTCTAGTGGTCATCTCCAAATTGCATTACATGTCCAGCCCATCTGATTTTTGATGCCTTGGCAAATGAGACAGCATCCCTGACTCTGGAACGCCGATGGAGGTTGGAACTCTGGATTCCTTCTCTCAATTGAGTGAGGCATGATATTCCAAGCATAGCTCTTTTGATTCCTCTTTGGGAGACCCGAATAGCGTTCTCAACTTGCTTTCATAGGGCCCAGGTCTCTGAGGTGTATGTTAATGCAGGCAGAATGGTGGACTCAAAGAGATGTGCCCGGAGCCGGAGTTTCTTTGACCTTTTAGCTATTTCTTCGATGCTCTTGAAGGTGTTCCACGCTGCTCTCTTCCTCCTGAGCAGCTCAGGTTTTAGGCCATTCATCATGTTGACTTCTCAACCTAGATACATATAACTGCTGCATTCAGAGTTGTTTGTTCTGTTGAGAGTGAATGGGGCCTCTGGAACTAGTTCATTTTTCATGAACATAGTTTTGTTGAGATTCAGCTGTATGTAGACCTATCTTTCCACATTCTCAAAGTCAGCCAGCATTTGTGCCGCTTGGCTAATGTTTGGTGTTATTAGAACAATGTCATCAGCTAAGCGGAGGTGGTGTAGTTGCCAACCGTCTAACTTCAGTCCCATTCCTTCCCATTCTAATTGTCACATGACGGTCTTAAGGGTGGTGCTGAAGAGTTTCGGTGAAATGGTGGCACTCTGATCTGATGAACCCCTCTTTTGACATCAATGATCACTTCCTTGTAGAATGGTGAGATCCTGGTGGTAAATCCGAAATACATACAGCTCATGAAGAATCTTGATGTATTGGGTTTGAATGCCCTGTTTGGCTAGGGCTTCGATGACCGCTTTGGTCTCAACAGAATCAAAGGCTTTCCTTAAATCAATGAACATTAGACAGCGTCATCTTGAACTCTATACAAACCTCAATGAGCTTGGTTACCGTGTGGATATGGTCGATTGTGCTGAATCCTTTTTGGAAGCCACCTTGCTCGCATGGTTGTCCCTCATCTAATGTTCTGCCCATCCTGTTCAGGATGACTCTAGTGAACAACTTGTAGATGACAGACAACAGGCAGATGGGGCAATAATTGCCAATGTCGTGGATGTCTTCCTTCTTAAACAGTAGAGCTGTCCTGCTGGTTTTCCATTGAGAGGGCACCTTGCATTCAGACAAGTAGCATGTGAAGAGCTGAGCCAGTGTATTGATGAGTACTGATGGCAGATTCTTCAGGTGTTCAGATCTGACTTTGGGCCAGGTGCTGTTCGCTTTCTTTACCAACAAAATGGCATGTGGGATTTCAGAAGGGAGAACCCCGGGAACGACATATCAATCCTGCAGAATTTGGTATGTGATAGGTGGACGTGGCTGTCAAAGAGATCTGAGTAGAAGTCATGGATAATCTTCTCCATTGCCTTTCTGGAAGATGTGATAGATCCATCAGGACGTTGGAGGGCAGTCATCTTGGTCTTATAGTTGGCAAAGGACAGGCGGGCATTGTGAATGCTTTTCCTGACTTCTGCTGCATCGGCCAGTATTGCCACTCTTCTCTCTTTGAAGTCTTCCTTTATTGCTTCTCTGCACAGCTTTGCAAGCTTGGACGTTAGGATTTGGTTGCCTGAGGCTCGCACTTTGCCACGTTGGTGAATGACCTCAAGAGTTTTTTTCTTCTCTCTCGGCATTCTTCGCACAATCATGGAGGTGCTGAACCGGTCGTATTCTTCATTGATGTCAATGATAGCATCTTCCCATGTTGCCACAATGGTGCCAAAGAGTTCCCAGTTGGTGGTCGTTCTGGGAGTTCTCTTTTTACACTTTGCAGCCTTTTCTCCCTGTTCCGTGAAGTAGAATTTTGCATGAAGGAGATGGTGGTCTGATCCTGTTCGGAATTTTGGGACAACAGTGACATGGGTCAGGCAAAACCGCCAATTGAATATGATGTGGTCAATTCCCTGTGGAACTGTCCACCAGGAGATTCCCATGTAACGTTTAGATTCAGCCTTCTGGAACTGTGAGTTCCCATGAATGGTCTTGGTGGACATGATGAACTCAGATAGTCTCCCCATCCTGTTTGTTCCATTCTAGTCCATGGGTCCCGATGTGGAGTTTTTTGGCAAATCTTCTTGGTCCTATCTTGTCATTAAAATCATCGACTATGATCTTGTATCTTTATAGAACTCTTCCAGTTGCATGTAGAATTTTTTTCAATTTCTTCTTCCTTGTATTTGGATGTTGGTGTGTAGGATAGAAATTGCTGGCAGTGGGCCACATCTCTTCAAGTGTAATCATCCTATTTGGTTTGCTAGGCACTCAAATGAATCAAGGCTCATGGCCAGGTTTGTGTTGACAAGGACACCGACACCACCGATGCCTCTTTCGTTTGCATGTTCTGAGGAACAGTTCTTCTCCAGTGTCAAAATGGTGTGATGTGATTGACACCTTCACATTTTGGTCAGACCAATGATGTTGTACTTGGTCTTTTGCGCTTGCACCATCAGATCCTCGATATATGCTTCTGATGTCAGTGTACATGCATTGAAAGTTCAGACAGTCATTTTAATCCTTTTTCGTTTTGGCAGCCTAGTTTGGCCCTGAGATTTTATCAGCCTCTTCTTGCTCGTCCTTCTTAGTGCTGCCGTATTTAGGGCTCTTTCAGGGTCAGGGGAATAAACATTATTTTTACTGGTTTTGGCATATTGAATATGTGTTGGACAGCTTGCCAGGCTCTGCCGTGCGGGCGGTATACTCTCAGTAGCTTGCCAGGCCCTCTGAGAGGGGTGGGTAGAATATTTCTGGTAATTTACAGATGAATGCAATGGGGAGAGCTGGTAGCAGCTCTGCCTGGTGCATCTGCATCTGTGGTTCAAGCATTCCTGGGCTTGAAGTACTTTCCTTTGTAGGGTGGATCTCTGTAGGATGTGTCTCTGACAAGCTGGGCTTGAGATTGGCCTAGTCTCTTGGGTGGAGGTCTGATGACGTGGAGTCTGGATGATGAAAAGTTCTGCCAGCACGGTGTGGGATTCCTCTGGGTTCTTCTGAGGCTTTATTGGGATGGTGGGCTTGGGCAGGAAGTTGCTCTCTGTCCCTGAACCCTCGTGGCCAGTGGAGTATAGGGAGTCCAACAGGGAGAGCTGGTAGCAGCTCTGCCTGTTGTATCTGTGTCTTGTGGGGTAAATATAGTATCAGACTATTACCCAAGAACAGTAGAAATGAAAGCCAGGGGGACTGGCCCATGGTTGGAAGATTGCCTCAAGTGGTGGGGGGGAAAGCCATTAGGATAGAGAAGGGACCACTATGACAATGACAGTTGGAAATAAGTAACTGGAAATGATCTCTGGACAGAACTAAGTCCTGAAAGTAGGTAAAGGGATATACATGATAACCTTTCAGTACCTGTATTGCAAACCATAATGCCCAAAAAGGAGAAAGATGGATATATCTCTCTACCTCTCTCTATCTCTATCTCTACCTCTATCTCTATCTCTATCTCTATCTCTATCTCTATCCCTATCCCTATCCCTATCTCTATCTCTATCTCTATCTTCTATATCTAGAGAGAGAGAGAGAGAGAGAGAGAGAGAGAGAGAGAGAGAGAGAGAAAAAGTGTGTGCCTGCCATAGAAACAGGCTTCTGGTGGTGGTGGTGGTTGTGTTGGGAGGGAAACTGAGAACACTGGTGGTGGGAAATGTACACTGGTGAAGGGAATGGGTGTTGGAACATTGTATGAAAGAAACCTAATCTTGAACAGCTCTGTAACTGTGTATCTTACAGTGATTTAACTTAAATAAACAAATGAGTGGGATGAATAAAGAAAGTGTTTGCTGCAGAAGACAGGCTACTGAACTGAAAGGCAGCATGTTCAAGTGTGGGTGAAGTGAAACCAGTTTGTCTCTTATGACTTCTGTCTCCCTGACTGTATAAGGGGAGAGTCAAATAAGCTTCAGAATCCATTTTAGTTATAGGTGTTTTATATTTATATATAACATATATAATATATATTATATATATATTTTTTTCTGATTCTGGAAGCAAAATATTAAAAAAGGAAGAAAAAGTATGATGAACTAGATAAATGATAGTACTTGGATGAGTTTAGATTTTTAACCAGCCACAGCACCTACTAATTGTGTGTGCTGGTATGTCCTGACTATCCCCTCTAACTCTGAGGAGTGACTAGACTATCTCTAACTCCATGGAGCCTTTTATTTCTATTATAGCTCTATCTCTAGATCATCTCTATGTTATGTCTATTTGAGATATTACTCTCTCTCTCTCTCTCTCTCTCCCTTTTTTGGGGGCACACCAGGTAGTACATCTGGTAGTGCTCAGGTTTTACTCCTGTCTCTGCTCAGTAATTACTCTTTTTTTTTTTTTTGGGTCATACCCGGCAATGTTCAGGGGTTTCTCCTGGCTCTGCACTCAGGAATTACTTCTGGCGGTGCTCGGGGGACCATATGGGATGCCGGGGATCAAACCCGGGCCAGCACAGACCGGCCGTGTGCAAGGCAAATGCCCTACCTGCTGGACTATCGCTCCGGCCCCAGGACTCACTCTTGATGTGCTGGGGATCATACTTGGGTTGACTGCATGCACAGCAAACTCCCTACCTGCTGACATGTCTCTCCAGTCCATTGATACTGCATCCCTATAGCAATTCTCTCTCTTTATTATATTTATTTTCCCTCTGTCTCTTTCTCTATCATAGTTACCTCTTTCTCTAGCTTAATTGAATGCATCACAGATCCTGAAGGTTATACAATGGTTACTCTCAGATTTCAAAATTAAATAAGCCCTCTATGCTTTAACACCCAATTCACATTACCAACTGCATGAATGACATATTGATTTTGGCCAGGGGATTCCTCAGGCACTTCTGTTGCTGAATAGTCTGGAATCATTTTCTGGAACCTTGAGCAAAGGATTTTGATTCTCTTTCAAAGCCTTAGCTTTTCATATGGAAAAGAAAGGGGGTTTATATCTGCTGAGATGGACTCTCAGAGAGTCAAGGGGGCAACACTGGAGTGGAGTCAGGATACCTAGGTGGACACCAGTCCTTCCCCTGGACAGGAGCTGGAAATGAGACTCAGGGTCCCCTTCTCTGCATGGATCTGAGTAGACAGCTACCTGTGTGAAGATGGTGTGGCAATAATTCCTGTAAAGAGCTTCACAACAATGCTTGGCTCCCTGGCAAATGTAGGAGGTTGAATTGCTATCATTACTATACTATATTTCAGAAAGACTATTTTTCATATGTCACATGAATACAGAAATTAAGGATCACTAAAGATATATAAGAAGAAAAAGATTTTCTTTCAGTTCACAGTGGAAGAACATAGTGAGTGATCAGTTCATTATCCCTACTACCTGCTGTTGCATGTGGCAGTACGGGCTGGGTGCTGAGGGGTGCTGAGAAGTGTAAGCCGTGACCAGAATCTCAGTCGGGCCAGGAAGGCAGCTTCAAACACTCGAGCTTTATAAGCGAAGGGGCAGTCAACAATGAGCTCAGCAGACCAGGGCACTCTCCTTGAGGATGAGTAGGATCTAACTGGGCATTTTCATGTCTTCCGGTCATCAATTTTAACCCATACAGAACTCAGGCCAGCAGAAGTCAAAGCAACTGAAAGCCAGACATCTAGTGGAGATAAGTGACCTGGCCTCTGAGTGGAGCAGAGACCAGATCTGACTATGCTTGACACTCTCCTCAGCCCTCATTGCCAAACTCCCAGTGCACTGACTCCAGGAGAGTCATATTTATGTGGAAGGGCCAAGAGATGTGCCAGGAGTTGGAAATCAGGATCACAAAGAGCAGCAATGCAAAACCCACACAAAGAGGGGCCAGGCCGGCTGAAGCACCGCCACTATCATACTTTTCTCTTTCTTTCTATGATGCCAGGGATCGAACCCAGGGACTGACACATATAAAGCAAGCACTCCACCCCTCAGTGCCCAACCTGTACCTCCGCAAGGGAGACACGTTGTAGAGGCCCATCCTCAATTCTTACCTTGCTGGTAAAACCTCCCCAGAGTCTCTAGAGAACGCCGAGTGAGCACCCTGTGGTTGTCTGGGGGAGACTTTGTCTACCTCCCCTCTCTCTGGGATGCCCCCTCAAAGTCATCTGATTCTCAGTTCATGTCTAATCTTGAAGCTGGGAGATCAGATCCAAGACTGAGGGGACTTCTCTAGGGAGAGTCAGCCAGTAGTACCCCACCTGGGATTCTCCCACCTCAGGAAGGGCGGGACCATAGTTTGGAGGACAGCTCCTACACCCCTAGACAGCTCAGACACCCCGGGAGAGCTCAGACACCCCTGGCTCCAGGCTTGGGCTCACTCTATTCACTCATTCATTTGTGCACTTAGTTCTTTATTTAGATTTGGGGCCACATCCAGCTGAGTGCAGGATTTACTCTTAATTATGTGCTCCAGGATCACTCCTGGTGGTGCTGGGGATGGAGAAATCACGTAGTGCAGGATTCAGCCAGAAAGACAAGAACAATAACCCCTGTACGTCTCTTGGGTGGCCCGCTGACTTCATCCTGTCCAGCAGGCAGGAGCCCAGGTGAGAAGGGTCAGAGTCCAAGCCCCCGTCAGCTTCTTAGACCCCTGACGTCAAACTGGATGTGTTTGCTCATGTCCCCGAGGGACTATTGGTCTAGGAGGCCTGGGGGTTCTTTCAACAACTATGCTTTAAATCTACAGTTGTCAACATTTTACTGAACAAAAGAGCTAGAATGATTTAATTAAACCTTGATATTGCTGACCTGGAGCAGTTTTAGCACGTTGCCAATATTTCATCTAGGAGGCAGGGAGCAGGGCTGTCCCGGTTAGCCAGGAGAGGAAACCAAGGCACAGATTCTGTGCTAATCTCTTCACTCACATCTATTTAGCTGCTGACAAAATCCATATCACTTGGCTCCAAAGATAATACTCAAAGCCACTAAGTTACACACTTAGGATGGAAAAATACCCAGGAGCTCAGTCACCTCCGTACACAATAGACCATCTGCGTCTATTCTATTCAGACAGAAGCAGCCAAGAGACAGTGTGCAGGCGGCTGTTCTGCAAAAACTCCCTATGGGTCCGATGGTTCCGAGATTGTTTGGGGGTGCAGGCTTTGGCCTGACCCCAGTGCTCTTGCATACTGAGCACTGTCCAGGGCAACCGGGCTGCTCCCATGTTATAAGAATTCCATAATTCCATAATTCTTATAATTCTGTTATAAGAATTCCAGCAAAGAGACTCACACTGGAGGGCGTGTCCTAGACTCTTCTTAGTCTCTTTTATTTTTTTCTGCGTCACACCAGCAATGCTCAGGACTTACTCTTGGCTCTGCAGTCAGGAATTACTCCTGGCAGTGCTCGGGGACCATATGGGATGCCAGGGATCGAACTGGGGTCTACTGCATGCAAGGCAAGCGCCCTACCCGCTGGACTATCGCTCCGGCCTCCTCTTTGCCTCTATGCCTGGTGTGAAGTGGAACTCAGCACTGGGGTAAAGTCTTGTCCTGGGAATCCAGTACCATGCAGATTTACAGGTTTGGGGGAGAAGCAGTGGGTGCTACTCCTCCTACACACCCTCTCGTGGGGCGTGCACAGCTGGGCGGCACTTCAAGAAGCAGCAGCGACAGTCAGGAATCAACATTTGGAGGGAAAGCAGGTGCGGAGGCCCACTGGCCGTCAGAGGCGGCCTGCTGGGAGAAGGGCGGCTCCAGTGGGGGCCGTGAGGTTGCAAGAGGTAAGAAGATGTGAAAACATTTGAGGGTCGTGGGAAGCAGCCTCTGGGGCTGGGGAAAGGCCCTTGGCTGACGGGCCAATGCTGCTGCAGAGCGGCTGAGTGTGGCAGGTTTCAGCCACTGGCGCCTTCTCTGTAGCCTGGGAGTGTGCCTCAAGGGCAGCCCTCTCCGTATTTACCTCTCCACTGGGAAAGCGGCAGTCCTGATGGGCTGGGGTCCCCTGGTTGGGCTCATGAATAAAGATGCCACCTCCCCAGGGGAGTCCTACAGGCTTTCTCTAGAGAGAAGGTGGCAAGGTCAGGCATCAGCCTGAGGCCTTTCCCCTCTTCACACCTCTGCTCTGCCCAGTGTCAGGAGCATAATAGACAAATGCGTCAGGGGTTTCCTTCCAGGTAGGATTTTCCATGATGCTCACCCAAAGCAAGGCAGATGCTTTAGTGTAGCACAACCTCCCACTGCAAAGCCTGGGACGCGGCTGCTGCAGAGGTGAACCCTGTGAACCAGGAAGTCATTGGGATCCCCAACATCACTGTCAATTTCCCAAAAGCATTGTTTTAAAAGATATGGGGGAAATGTGAAATCAACTAATAGACCTATTTTATAACCATTGGATCCAAAGTATTGATTTTAACGTGTAGTCCAGCAGTAAGTTCTTTTGACTGGGAGGGTTGAGGGATGGAGAAGGATGTGCTCCCAGCAGTACTCCAGAGCAGTTTCTGGCTCTGCTCAGGGTACACTCCTGCGGTACTCAGGGGATCATATGTGGTGATTATGGGTTGACAAAGAATCCAGGTCAGCTGCATGCATGGCAAATGCCTTATTAAGGTAAGTAAGCTTCTTATACTATCTCTCCAGCCCAATAATTTTATTTTTTGGATTTTTTTGTTTGCTTTTCATTTTACTGGTGTCAGGAATCGATCCCAGGACCCCACAAAAGCAAGGGAAATGCTCTATTGAAAAAGCTCCGTGACCCTTGGCATGTACTTTACATTAAAGTTATGTCATGAATTAGGTTGTACTTTTTGGGGCCGATGCCGGCCATACACCTTGGCTGGTGGTGCTCAGGCTTACGACTGTCTCTGTGGGCAGGGATAACTCCTGACAGTACCAGGACCACCATACAGGGCGCCGGGGATTGAACCTGAAGCTTTAACCCTTTGCTCCAAAGGCAAGAACTGTGGGCTGGGACGGAAGCTTCCAGAGAAGACAGCCTTAGAGATGCCTTGTCCTGGATCCTGCCAAGGCAAACCCCCTCGGCAGAGATGTGGAAGTTTTACATTGTGATGCCACCTGTTAGCAGTTTCCCCACCGCCTACGGCTTACTGCCCGATTCTATTTTCTGGAGCATCACTCCCAGCAGGCCTGGGAGATTCCTGGCACGGCACCAGAGCCCTGCTAGGAGTGTCTTCCTGGGGGCGGGGACCCTCAACCCTTCAGCCCAAGTCCACTTGGACCCTTCCCCTCCCGAGTGGCACCTCCCGAGTGGTGGCCGCAGCAGAGAGGTGTTGAATTCCCTGCTCTGCCTGAAAGCTTGTTGCTAAGCAGCTGGTGCACGCCGAGATGTGTGGAAGGAAACCCTCTTGGTGACAAAAACAAACGCTCATGAGCCCAGGGCCGCATGTGGGGTGTGTGTGTGTGTGTGTGTGTGTGTGTGTGTGTGTGTGTGTGTGTGTGTGTGTGCTTGCGCTGTGGGCTTTAAAGGCACTGGGGGGCTGAGCTGCCCGCCCACTCGGCCCAGCTGCCAGTTTAGGGGCAAAACCAGGAGAGGCGGCCCCTCTCTGCTGCAGGATTCCCAGCTCCCGTGGGAGCAACACACAGCCGAGGGGGTTGCCATGCAGCTAAGGGACTTCCAGCAGGGCACCATCCACTCTTCTTCGTAGCGATGCTCCCAGGAAAACAGAAACAAAAGCACAACAAAAGCACCTGTCTTCCCCTCCGCCAAAACCTAGCTCGGAGCCTTCCTTGGGCCGGCAATTTCCAAGCCTTGGCGACACGGGAAGGGAAGGCGAAGGATGGCAAACTCAGTCTTTGCCTTGTGCTCATTTTTTTAAGCGCTTGCCTGATAGGGCACTTTACCTGCACCGGGCAATGTCACACTCTGTTGTTTCATTTATTGTCTAGTCTCTGAAGAGTGTGTTGAGAAGATCCTTCACTGCAAAGGCTGGAGAGAGGGATAGATGGTTCTCTTTGGCCAATGGATGAACTAGCCAGCTTCTATTCTTGCCATGGTGCCTTACAAAATTTGTTAAAAATCTATTAACATTTTCCAGACCATAATAGCAGGGTGTCAAGGTGATAAATCAAGTGCAGGACCCCTTACAAGTACAGACCCTGACAAAATTGCTTAGATGCAACACACACACAAACACACAGACACACAGACACACAGACACAGACACAGACACAGACACAGACACACACACACACACACACACACACACACACACACACACACACACACACACACACACACACCCCTATGCATGTGCCAGGAAGTCACTCCGAGTCTTGCTTCCAGTTGCTAGGAGGATGTACAGAGATGCACTGCTCGTAGTTTTCTACTGAAAGCCCTTGCATGCCTCCCCAGCACAAGCTCTCACAATCTTGTACTTCAGGCCACCCTGCTTAGCCTAGTTACACCTGCCTTACTTATGCGAGTCCTGTGTCTCTCTCCAGGTTTATTTTCCAATCCTTCCCTGGCTCTTTTCCCCTTACTGATCTGGAAATCCTCCTGAAGTGCTCTTTCATGCTTTGCCCACACTTTTCTCTGTGTCTGTGCCAGGCATTGCCCTTTCTCCCCTTCACTACTTTCTAGTTTCTTTTGGTCCTTATCATAATGCTCAAGAGTCATGGTCGCTTCTTCCAGACTGTCTTCCTAGACTTCTCTTCCCTTTGAGCCCAGAGTCTGATCTCTCTCACATCATCAAAACCTCCTCTGAGAGGTATTGGGACCCAGCCTGCAGAGGCCTGCCTTCATTGTAATGATCTATTTCTCCCCTTGCCCTCTAACTCTACCATGAAAATCTATGTGCTTGATTTATTTATTTGGATCTGCAGCCCGGGACACAGTGGGTACTCCATCAGCATTTCTTGATTTCAGATGGAGGTGTGTCTCAATGGTGGAGTGCTTGTCTTGGGTTTGATTCTTTCTTTATTTTTTTGAATTTTTATTTATTTATTACTTATTGTTTTTTGAGCCGCACTCAACGATGCTCAGAGGTTACTCCTGGCTCTGCACTCAGGAATCAATCCTGGCAGTGCTCAAGGAATCATCATATAGGATGCTCAGGATTGAAACCAGGTCACTGAGTACAGGCAAAAGCCCTAACTGCTTCTGTGTGGCTCCCCAGACGCTGACAAGTTTGACTAAATACTAAACACAAATTCAACAATTTTTTGGCTTTGTCACGGACACTTCTACCCAAACTTCAACAAGATATTAACTGAGAGATGTTTCCCATGCTGATTTCTACAATTCTTTTATAATTTTTCTCCAAAGAGTGATAATATTCAATGTGTACCTTAAAGAAATACGATGGCATATGGTTAGTCAGACCTATCTAATAAGATCACTTTATTGAGATTGTATCAATCACATATATCCAATAAAATTGATTAAATTTTTTTGAAATGCATTGTCATTTTCATATATCAAAGATCATGTTTTATTCATGACTTATAAAGGAAAAACACATATATGAATAAAATATTAAAACTGTAATTAAATTAACTCCAACCTACCACTTAGAGTTATTAGAGTTATTATTGCTTAAAATCTTCATATATTCAACAGGTATTTATTGAACATGGACTATGTGTCATGCATTTGGAAATTCAACACAACATATGTCCACAAAAAGTCTTGGCTTTGTTTTGGTCATTGCTTATATACATGTTTCTGGGCATACTTTCACATGCAAGTATTTAAGTATGTATATTTAGGTGATAGAACATTTTATAACTGAAACCCAATCATGAACAACTTTTTTTTTAATTTTTTTTTAATTTTTTATTTTTACAATTACAAAGATATACAATTACAAAGTTCATATTTGGGTTTTGGTCATACAGTGTTGCAGCACCCATCCCGCCACCAGTGCCCATCTCCCACCACCAACGTCCCGGTTCCCTCTCCCCTCCCCCAGCCCTCCTCCATGGCAGGTTCTTTATTTCTTT
This sequence comes from Cryptotis parvus, assembly GCA_021461705.1. Taxonomy (NCBI): domain Eukaryota; kingdom Metazoa; phylum Chordata; class Mammalia; order Eulipotyphla; family Soricidae; genus Cryptotis; species Cryptotis parvus. The sequence goes on from JAJIBD010001980.1 coordinate 47,165, forward strand.
CCCTTTCTCTCTCTTTCTCTTTTCCTTCCCCTCCAGACTATGGATTACAGAACATACATTAAAGGGTTGTCATGTGTATCTTTTTGCCTCTATTTAATGCTCAGTTGTAGGTTGGCATAAGTACCCTCAACAATTGTTAGCACACTGTTCTATTTTCTGTCTTAAAATCATGAACAACTTTGTAACTGTGTATCTCACTGTGACTCAGTAAAAAGTGTATATATTTGCAACTTATCTCTGGAGACTCTCATTTAATGAGACGTAAAAGTTTTTACTTTGTCACTGGCTTCAAATATATGAATTTTATCTTTGTATTTGGGCCACGCCTGGCTAAGCTCAGGCACGCTTTGCATGCTTGCAACCTATTGAGTTATCTCTGACCCTTTTCTTATGATTCAAAGATTACGTAAAGTCCTCATTACTTATTTGACTATATCCCCCTTTTTTGACATGGGGTAGGGTGGAGTGGTTTGGACCACACCTGGCAGTGTTCAGAGCTTTTTCTGGCTCTGCACTCAGAGATCACTGCCATTGGAGTTTTGAGGACCATCTGAGGTAGTAGGGAGTCAAACCTGGGTGTCCTGCATGCAAGGCAAGTGTCCTTCCTCTCCAGCACTCTACCCCACATCTTGACTCTAGAGAAATTAAAAAACTTTACTATCATCAATGCCTTTGTTGCAGTACACTGTTGCCCAGAGCCTCTGAATCTTGCCTGGAGTTACCTCCTGCAGGCCACTTTGTAGAGAAAGGGCAAGAAAACAGTTTGAATGTGGCAGTATATCTTACCATGTATTCTATGCTAATTGGTATATATTTTTCTCTCACGCTGCCACAATCATCGTGGGACTAGATAGATAGTACCAGTATATTTACCTGGCCATGTTGGATCTCTAAGTATTTAGACCTGAGAGAAATGCTGTTTTCCTCCAAGCAAGCATGTGTGGCTTACTTAAGTCTAAAGGCTAGTATATGAAACAACTATGAAGTAAAGATGAGAATCTTGTGAAGGCTTGGAGAAATATACACCTTATTGTAGAATATCCATTGGTACAGATGCATGCCTTTGCATTCTGAGATACAGTTCATCTCAGATGCCCTTCCTCCTATCTACCAAAGACCTGCAGTCTTTGCTGCGGCAATATTTCAATGGGACTAGGTGAGGTCCTGGGAGAAATTACCTGAGGGGGATTGACTCTAACTGCTTTCCCTTGATGTGGGCCTGTCTGGGCTGAAAAATTATAAAAGCTGTAGCCTGCTTCTTTCAGACCTTTTCCCTTTTTGCTCTTCTCTTCCTCTTTGCCTTCTGCCTCTCAGTTTTCTTCCCTGTTGGGTCTTGGCATGTGGTAGTGGCCATCTTGGCCCAGGATTCTAAACCTACATCTGGCTGCGGTCCGGTCAGGAACCTAAAGTCTGGGGTTCTCCTGTTACTGGATTGTATACCAGAACAAGTGTGAGTAAAGCCTTTTGAAACTTTGCTGGATTTTCATGTCTTTCTCCGTTTGCTGGCTGCTGATCCCCTGGGGCAGAAGAGAATCCCAGTACCTGCTCCTGGATTTTGTCAGGGAGCCCAGTGCTCTCCAACAGTCTTAGTGACATCTTTTAATTATAAACGTGATCTGGATATCTCTCAAAGTAAATTTCTATGGAAGAGTCCCCAAGTTTGAGTCCGATATGCACAGCAGAAGGACCACGACCCCCTTCCTCAGCCACATCTCCAGCTTCCCTGGGTATCAGCGTGCTTCCTGGTCCCATCCTCAGAGAGGGAAAAGGAGTTCTATCACTTATCCAACCAATTTCATGCTTCTCTGATTTCTAGTGACGTTAAAAATCTCTTTGTATTTCCCTTGGGAAAATCAAAAGGAAGCTTGATTATAATTAGTTTTTCCTTGTCTAGAACTTAAATATTTTGGTTGTAGAGTTCATCTATATTAGTCTAATTGTACTCTAAGGTTGAAGGTCATATTTTGAAAGGCCTTTCCCATACTTAGATTTCAAATCTTCCTCTATATCTTATCTAATTCTCTCTGATTCACTGTTGAATATTCATACTTACTTTTGTTTATGACGATGAGACAACTGTCACATGATTTAATTAAGAGTCTTCATGACCACGTTTAACTGGACAAAGCCAGTGGGCTCTGTCCTCTTCACTTTCTCTTAGTCTATTCCTCTTGCTAAGAACATAGTTCATATTCAGTGTGAGCTTCTCATTTATTTGAATATATGACAAGCTTCCCTTCGCCTTACAGTTTTTATGATCATTGTAGAAAATATCTGAAGTTCCTCTGGAAACTTCAAATAATGAGATCATGGCAAACAACCAAATAAAGCAATACCTGATATACTTTGAGATTGCTTTGAACCGTTCTGGTCATTTGGGACAAGCTGGCATCGTGGCAATACTGAGTCCTCCTCTCCAAGAACAAGAAAGGCCATTCATGTAGGGAGAGCTGGCACCTATGCAGTGCTGTCCCCCTAGCTGAGAATAAGGGGTGTCCATTTGCTTATTTACATGTGTCCAACTGATGACATGCTATAGCGTGGGAAGAGCTATGAGCCTTGAAACTTGGGAGTGGGGCCGCTGATCTCTTTGAACCACCTATTTCCACGCCTGGGTTGGAATTCCTAGTGTTTCTTTTTGTTTTTGTTCTGTTTGTTTTGTTTTATGGCAACCCACTTCCAAGTAAGGGAAGTCTGCAAAGGCACAGAGAGAGAGAGAGAGAGAGAGAGAGAGAGCACTTAAGGAATTCTTCCTCAGGAAAGGAGAAACAGCCACAGACTGACTCCATGAGATGAGCCCAAAGGTCTTTTCTCTAGTGAGATACTAAGTTGTTAGTTGAGGCTCTTGTCCTGAGTGTTGGATGACCTGCCCAAGGTATGAAGGCTAATGCTTTGGGATTGGAGGCTCATGTTGCTGCCAAGACTTTGACTAAACCACCCTGAGTCTTAAGGGACTTAATAAACAGCCTGAAACACCACTGTGTGCGAGGGAAAGTAGGTGGAGATGAAGGGGAGGAGGCAGTCCAGGGGCCCACAGGCTGGGCGCTTGGGAGAGGGTTGGGTGCGGCAGGAGATGAGTTGGCCCTTCAAAGCTTGGCCTGGCTCTGAGCCCAAAGTTGAAGGCAGACATTGTCTTTGTTCTCTGGGGAAGGTCAGGAGTTTTGAAGTGCAGACAAGAAAGAGCCCAGACTCTGTGATTGTGGGCTGTGGGGACAGGCTGAAAACAGGTGAGGTGGGGGCGGGGGCATGAGGTCACCCGTGAGAAAGGCTGTGCTGACAGGGTCCAAGCAGGCAGCTGGGCCAGGCTCCTCAGAGATGCTGTCTGAGCTGCATCCCGCAGGGAGGCTCAGGGCTCTGCTCTGCTCTAGGTCCAGACTGTCAGATAAGCTCCATTTAAAAGGCCTTTGAATATTGGATAGTATTGTACAAAGCTCAGCCTTCAAAGCAACCTGGCACTTATTATAAAACAAGATCTGCTTGCCTGCTGCCGTCGACCATCACAGTGGACCTTGGTCTTGGTCCCTCTTGGTCAATTGGGAGTTTAAATAAGTTGCCATTGTTATAACTTATATTGCTTCCTTACCAGATAGACAGTGGACAGAGAAGGTACTTTAAAAATTGTACATAAGAAAAATAATAATTGTATAATCATACATAGTATGGTTACATACTATTATTATTACTATTAATAATAGCACTATTTAATATATTAGTTGCTGCAGAACTCCTAAGCCTCTGCATCTGCCCTGGATTGCCTCCTGCAGGTGACTTCATAGACGGTGCGTAGTTTAAATGTGGCAGTTTATCTGACCATGTATTCTGTACTGGCTGGTATAAATATTCTCTCATGCTACCACAATCATCATGGGACTAGCTAGATCTTACCAGCATATTTGCCTGGCCACGTTGGATCTCTTATTAAGTAATTAGACCAGAGAGAAATGCTGTTTGCCTACAAGCAAGCATGGCTCCCTGATAACTCAAAGGCAACTAAAATACAAAACTACCGTGAAGTAGACAAGACTCTTGTGAAGGCTTGGAGAAATATTTAACTGGCATTAGTATAGTCTTTGGTACAGACGCATGCCATCTCAGAAACCCCTTCTCTACCCTATAAAGGTATTTCCAGGCAGATCTTGGCTCAAAACATTAGCATATAAAAGGGCCTAGGTGAGGTGCTGGGAGAAATTACCTGAGGGCATTTGACCCTCCCTGCTTCCCATAATAGTGGGAGGTCTGAGTTGCAGGGGGTATAAAACTAGGCTGCTTCCTCTCTCTCTTTCTTTTTTGGTCTCTCTTTTTGGGCTCGCACTCTTCTTGGGAGTCTTGTCTTTGTCTCCTCTTTACAGGGCCTTAACACGTGGTGGCCGCCATCTTGGCCTACACGTGGCTGGGGTTTTAGCCAGGAATCCTAAGCACAGGGTTTTCCTATTGCTGATTTGTATGCCTGAACCTGTAATAAGTAAAGCATTTTAAAACTGCATCGGATTCCTGAGTTTTCATCCATTCCCCGCCGGCTTGGAAGGTAGAAGGGAACTTGCTTCCCGGCACTGTTGGGGATCCCGGCAGCTTCCCTGACAATTACTATCACTATTAATATATTACTATTAATAATACTACTATTATTAAAATAATAATCATATAATCAAAAATCATACATAGGACCTAGGAGATGTCTCGGAGGTTAAAATTAATCTGTCTTGCTGGGCTAGAGAGACAGTACAGGGGGTAGGTGCTTGCCTTGCACAGGGCTGATCTAGGTTCCATCCCTGGCATTCTATTTGGTCCTCAGCCCCACCAGGAGTGGTCCCTGAGCATATAAAGTTAGGAATAAACCCTGAGCATGGCCCAAAACTTAAAAACAAATTTAACCTGTTTGAAAACCTGAGGCTTGAAAGTGATGGTGTTGCTGTCCACATACTCCAAACGGTTTCCCAGCACTTCTGCTCTCTGGACCCCCAGCACTGCAACAAAGTGCAGGCTCCAGCACACTCACATGTGTGTGCTCCACCACTACAGTGTGACTCAGCAACCAGAATGGGCACAAGCACAACCACAAAAGAATGCTGCTCCTAGTGTGCACCACAACTAAGAGTCATAAGCCCGACACAAATCTAGGAGATTGGTGGTCTATACACTGCAGAAATCAGATTTTTATCTCTCCCTCATGCTCTCCCTCCCTTCCTCTCTTCTTTCCTTCCTTCCGTTCACATGTTTACAACAGTGCTAACATTTACGGTTTTTTAGTTACTATTCTTCACCAGCACCAAAGAACCTGAGACCCTCCATTACTGATCTTATGTCACCTGCCTGCTCCCTGCTCTTCCGCCCTTTGTTTGGGATTCTCAGTTCTGTAATCCAAGGACGAGGGTTTGTTATTATTTGAAACTGTCTATTCCCTTGCTAGGTTTCTCTCTACACAGTTGAGTGAAATCATCTGGTACTTTTCCTCTTCTGGTTTATTTCATTTAATATAACATCCTCAAGTTCCATCCAAGTTGTAGCAAATGGTATGAAAAATCAGTATTTCTTATTTATCAGATCTTTAATCCTGTGGTATTCTTTTTATCCTGTGGTAATTTATATACTATGTATTTTAAATAAATCATTGATTCTGTATAAGAACAATATTTAGTTATTTAAAACTAAACATTAATTTTGTTCTATTTATTTTAGTGGATTTGGGGAGGGGTTAACATGTCTTTCATTAATGTTTAATATATTTCTTAATTTCTAAGAGCAGTGGGACATATCTTACTGAATAAAGGAAACTTTCGGTAAAACTAAATAATTATGGTTAAAGATCAAGTGTGTTTTTTCCCCATCTTAATTTTTTAAATTTTAATATATATTTCTTCCTAAGAGTGTTGATTCCAATTTGTGTTTATGATGCCAAACTTCCCTCAAATTAAAAAGGTTAACTCACGTATAGATATTAAATGTTTTCTCTTTTAGATGATGCTCTCATTTCATTTTACTTTTTTATCACCACATTTTCTTTTATTGTGTTGCTGCCGGTGGTCTATTTTCACTCCTGGAAATGATCTAGATTAATGCTATCATTTTAAAATTCACCTATTCAAAGGACTATTATATTTTTAATATATTGATATAATTAAATTATGAAATATTTATGACTTTTAAGAGCTAACTGTGCTTAAATTCCTGCTGGGAAAAACTTAGTTGACTGTGGTGAATAATTGCTTTAATATGTATTACATGGATCATTAGAATTTACTGAAGATTTTTCTATTTTAGATAAAATGTTTGATGAGCCAGATGAAGGAAGGCTGCTTTAACCTCAAAATTTGAATTCTGTGATGAATAGGTAGCAAGGCAGTTAAAAACAAACAAACAAACAAGGATTTGGATTAATTGAATAATGAAAAAATGATTCAAGCTTACGCTTACTCTTTCTCATTCTCATTACATTTTATACAAGAAGAGCCATCTTGTGTACAAGAAGAACCAATCTACAAATTAATAGCTTCCCCAGCAGTGACTTTTTTTTTAATAGGATTGTTTGGTAAGTGAGATACTCTATTAAGTAAAATACTGAATATCATCTTGAGAGAGATTATTTTTTGGCCTCACCCATGAGTGTTCAGGACTCTCTACGGGCTCTCAGAGAACATGCCTCATGTAATTAGCTGCCAAGTTTCACACTTTCTTCAATTTTTAGGTAAAATTTCCATGATGATTCCTAATACATTCCCTTAAAAAAATCCTGAAACGTGTGATATAATGCTCACAGACGACACATTAGCTAAATGTACACAGGCAGTGTAATATTGTTCAACATCTTAAAAAAGAAGGCAATTCTGCTATTGAGGAAAGCATGGATGGCTCCGAGTATATTACGGTAATGAAGTACATCAGTCACAAAGGGGAAAATGCTAAATGGTCATACTTACATGATAGAGCCTAAATAGCTAAATTTAAAGAAGCAGAAAATAGAGTGGTGGTTGCTAGGGAACAGGGAAACAGTTAATAGTGAGTTTTTGTTCACTGGTATAAAGTTAGTTATACATGACGACCAAGTTTTACACATTTTCTTAAACACAATGCCTACAGTTAACAAAAAATGTTAACTCAAACATTTTTTAAATTAAACTGGTCTTATGTTAAGTTCTCCTATCTCAGACACACTAGGATAGGGAAGAGATACAAGGAAACTTTTGGAGATAATGGATTTATTTACTTCCTTGCTTGTGGTGATATTATCATAAGTATACACACTTAGTCAAATCAATCACATTGTATAAATTGATCACTTGAATCCCGTTATTCATCGATTTGCTTCGAGTGGGCTCCAGTAACATTTCCATTGGACCCTATCATGTGCCAATGTAGCCCAATGACATCTGGTTGATTGAGAAATATGAAGAGCCTCAAACCGTTCCTTCAGGGTCTTAACAAGGAAGTCTGACCATCTTGTAGGTGGGCGGCCACGTGATCTTTTGACATCCCATGGGACCCAGTCAGTAACGGCTCTAGTCCAGTGGTTGTCTCCAAATCGCATTACATGTGATTTTTGAAGCCTTGGCAAACAAGACAAGGTCCCTGATTCTGGAATAGCGACGGAGGTCAGAACTCTGGATTCCTTCTCTCACTTGAGTGAGACGTGATATTCCAAGCATAGCTCTTTCGATACCTCTCTGGGAGACCAGAATAGCATTCTCATCCTGTTTTCATAGGGCCCAGGTCCTGAGGCGTATGTTAATGCAGGGAGAATGGTGGAGTCGAAGAGATGTGCCCGGAGCCGGAGGTTCTTTGTCCTTTTAGCTATTTCTTCGATGCCTTTGAAGGCATTCCATGCCGCTCTCTTCCTCTTTGCGCAGCTCAGATTTTAGGTCGTTCATCATGTTGACTTCTCGACCTAGGTACACATAACTGCTGCATTCAGAGATGTTTGTTCCATTGAGAGTGAATGGGGCCTCTGGAACTAGTTCATTTCTCATGAATATAGTTTTCTTCAGATTCAGCTGTAGACCTATCTTTCCACATTCTCGGTCAAAGTCAGCCAGCATTTGTGCCGCTTGGCTAATGTTTGGTGTTATTAGAACAATGTCATCAGCGAAGCGGAGGTGGTGTAGTTGCCGACCATCTATCTTCACTCCCATTCCTTCCCATTCTAATTGGCTCATGATGTTCTCAAGGGTGGCGCTGAAGAGTTTTGGTGAAATGGTATCACCCTGTCGAACCCCTCTTTTGACATCAATGATCACTTCTTTGTAGAATGGTGAGATCCTGGTGGTGAATCCGTAATACAGCTCATGAAGGATCGTGATGTATTGGGTTTGAACGCCCTGTTTGACTAGGGCTCCGATGACTGCTTCAGTCTCCACAGAATCAAAGGCTTTCTGTAAATCAATGAACGTGAGACAGAGAGGCATCTTGTACTCCCTACAAACCTCAATGAGCTTGGTTACTGTGTGAATATGGTCGATTGTGCTGAATCCTTTCCGGAAACCTACTTGCTCGCATGGTTGTCCTTCATCTAGTGTTCTGCCAATTCTGTTCAGGATGACTCGTGTAAACAGCTTGTAGATGAAGGACAACAGGCAGATGGGGCTGTAGTTGCCGATGTCGTGAATGTCTCCCTTCTTGAACAGTAGAACTGTCCTGCAGGTTTTCCATTGGGAGGGCACCTTGCATTTGGACAGGTAGCGTGTGAAGAGCCGAGCTAGTGTATTGATGAGTACCGACGGCAGATTCTTCAGGTGTTCGGGTCTGACTTTGTCTGGGCCTGGTGCTGTTCCCTTTTTTACCGACGAGATGGCATGTGGGATTTCAGAAGGGAGAACATTGGGAATGACATATCCATCCTGTGGAATTTGGTATGTGGGCAGGTGGATGTGGCTATCAAAGATATTTGAGTAGAAGTCCTGAATAATCTTCTCCATTGCCTTTCTGGAATATGTGATAGATCCATCAGGGCATCGGAGGGCAGTCATCTTGGTCTTATATTTGGCGAAGGACAGGCGGGCGGTGCGAATGCTTTTCCCGGCCTCTGCTGCATCTTCCAGTATTTCTGCTCTTCTGTCTTTGAGGTCTTCTTTTATCGCTTCTCTGCACTGTTTAGCAAGCTTGGATGTTAGCATTTGGTCTCCTGAGGCTCGCACCTTGCCACGTTGGCGAATGAGCTCAAGAGTTTCTGAAGACAAGCGCCCTTTTGTGTCTTTCTCTCTCTCGGAATTCTTCGCACAATCATGGAGGTGCTGAACCAGTTGGTTGTATTCTTCATTGATGTCGCCAATGATGGTATCTTCCCATGTTGCTACAATGGTGCCAAAGAGTTCCCAGTTGGTGGTCGTTCTGGGAGTTCTCCTCTTAAACTTTGCCGCTTTTTCTCCCCATTGCGGGAAGTAGAATTTTGCACAAAGGAGACGGTGGTCCGATCCTGTTTGGAATTTGGGGACGACAGCAACATCGGTCAGACAAAACCGTCGATTGAAGATGATATGGTCAATTTCATTGTGGAACTGTCCGCCAGGAGATTCCCATGTCCAACGTTTTGCTTCAGCCTTCTGAAACTGTGAGTTCCCATGAATAGTCTTGGTGGACGTGATGAACTCCAGATAGTCTCTCACCCTGTTCGTTCCATTCTAGGCCATGGGTCCTGATGTGGAGTTCTTCAGCCGATCTTCTCGGTCCTATCTTGGCATTAAAATCACCGACTATGATCTTGTAGAAGGTGTGATCTTTTTTATAGAACTTCTCCAGTTCCATGTAGAATTTCTCAATTTCATCTTCTTTGTATGTGGATGTTGGTGCATAGACAATGAAGATAGAAATTGCTGGCAGTGGGCCACATCTCTTCAAGTGTAATCGTCCTATTCGGTTTGTTAGGCATTCAAATGAATCAATGTTGACAGCCATGTTCGTGTTGACAAGGACACCAATGCCACCGACGCCTCTTTCGTCACATGTTCCAAGGAATAATTCTTCTCCGGTGTCAAATACAGCATGATGCGACTGACGCCTCCCTCGTCTCAGTCAGACCAATGATGTCGTACTTGATCTTTTGCGCTTGCACCATCAGATCCTCAATATATGCTTCCGATGCCAGCATACGTGCATTGAAAGTACAGACAGTCATTTTAGTCCTTCCTCGTTTTGGCAGCCTAGGACGGCCATGAAATTTTATCAGGCACTGCTTGTTCACCTTTCTTACTGCTGCCGTATTAAGGGCTCTTTCGGGGTCAGGAAAATAAACATTTTTTGTTACTGGATTTGGCATATCGAACACGCATCGGACAGCTTGCCAGGCTCTGCCATGCGGGCGCTATATTCTCGTTACTTTGTGGGGCTCTCTCAGAGGGGTGGGTAGAATATTTATGGTAATTTGGAGGTAAACTGCGCAGGCCGCATAAGCGGCCGCGTGCAACAGGGAAAGCTGGTTTCTGCTCTGCCGGGTGTACCTGTGTCTTAGGCTCAAGCACTCCTGGGCTTGAAATTGTATAAGGGCCAGAGCGATAGCCCAGTGGGTAGGGCGTTTGCCTTGCACGCGACCGGCCCATGACGGCCAGGGTTCGATCCCCAGTATCCCATATTGGATAAATTACATGCATAAAATTTATGCCATTTGTTACAGGTCAGTTAGATCTCAATAAATATGGAAAGATTTTTTGAACCATGTTAACAGTGTATTTAGTTACTTAAAATTGTAAAAAGAATTTTGAAAAGTTTTTAACACCTATGACTGCTAACTTTCAATCTTCAAGTCAAAGTAGCATGTAGGAAGATAATGATGCTTGGGTATTCTGTGCTGAACTTTTCTCCTCAGCCTAAACTCTTTGGGGTAATTCACTGAGCTTCCACATCCAATTTTCTCATGTACAAACTAGACTAACTATGCCCCTGTTGTGAAGCATTAATGAGGGTTAAATAAGCTAATATGTGTAAAATTTTAGCAGAGAATTTGTCACATATCAGGTACTCATTATGTGGTAAAGAGTTTCTCTTACAATGTCTTTCAGACAACTTACATGCATAAAACTTGGGTTGCAGCAAGCAGAGTAATGCTTCTCTAAAGATGCCTACATTCTATTTCCTGAAAATTTTAAATAAGCAACTTTACATGCAAAAAAAGGAAACTGCAGAGGCAATTAAGTTACAGACTTTGATATGAAGCAATAAATTGTTCCTGGATTACCAACAAAATTGGTAAGAATCAGAGAAAGAGATGCAACCCCAAAAAGCAAAAACAGGGACTTGAATATATTATACCACTAGATTTGAAGACAGAGGAGGGTCTATGAGCCAAGGAATACAGACAACCCCTAGCTGTGAAAAAGGCAAAGGGGGAAAATCTCCCTTTAAGCCCATACAAGCAATGCAACCTTGATACTATGATACTAACCTGTTAGATTCATACCAGATATCTGACCTCTAGATCTGTGTTTTAGCTAATACATGAGTAATCATTTATTATAGTACCTGTAGGAAATTGATACAACTGATACACAGTAGACAATATCCTTGATAAAAATCATGACCAATAACTCCCTTACACTACTAGATATGATCACTCTGGCTGTCTTCCTCTGCACTTCTTTCATCTACTTCCTCATATTCATTCCTTAAGTTGTAGATGATATTGGTGCTTGGGAAAAGGTTTCCATAACTGAAATGTGCACTGACAAACACTCCTCTTCTGCTCTCAGCAAAGGTAGATGGTAAAGGTGCAGGGATGTTTGTTTCCTTTCGTGTGTGTGTAGATGAGGTAATCTCAAACTAAAATGATACCACATGATGGGAACAATAAGTTAGCAAAGCTTAATTCTAGAAACCTGGGAACTCTGTCCAACCTGAAGAGATAAGGATGAACAACAGTTGCTATGGGAACAGCTTCCCTTGGCTTTTTGTTCACTGCCTCCTCGGCACAGCTCAACCGCTCTGTGATCATCATCACCCAGTCCCAAGCAGCTCTGCACCATGACTTGGTCTAAACACCAGAAGGCTGGAGCACTTCAGTTATTTTCCCTCTGAAGCAGCTGCATAGAGTCTAGAAGTCTATTCTCAGATTCAGGGAAACTGAGAACAGTAATGCAAGGCTGTGAGATCTGGTGACCAACACACTGGGTTCCAGCTCTCCTTGTGAAATTCTTTGCTCTGTCCTGAGCTCATGGCCTTTTTTGTTTGAGGAACAAAGTCAAGATGACCCCTGAGAGGGCCTCGAACAACTGTGAGTGAGATTAAGTTCGTACATTTAGTTAGTACATTTAGTGAGATTAAGTTCGTACATTAGTTCGTACACATCTATATGTGTATATATATAAATAGCATATATATTTAGATATTTAGATGATATATTAAAGAATGAGAATGAGCTATGATATTTTTAGGCTAAAGAATGAGAAAGAACTATGAGGCTCTATCTTAGTCTTCCTGAAAACCAGTGTACACTCAGGAGGGGAGAACACCTAGGTGTAAAAACAAGCTGACGGGGAAAAAGCTGCTCTGTGTTAGTCAGTTTCATGGTCCTCAGAGAAATGTCCCATCCCACAGCGAGTGAAGCAGGAGCAAGGCAATGAGTCTGCTCCCCTTGAAGCCCACCCATCGCAGACTCTGCTGTGAAGGGGACATTTGTTCCTTCTCTTATTTTTCAGAGACCATATTATAGCTTCGCTGTAGGGTGGGACTATGATGAGCAGAGCTTGAGATCAGCTTTTCTCTTGGGTGGTGCTCTGACTAGCTGTGGAGTCTGGATGTGAAAATGGCGGCTTCATGGTGTGTGGGTTCCTCTGGCTTCTTGTAGGGCTCTATTGGGATGACAGGCCAGGGCTAGAACCTGCTTTCCCTCGCGGATGCCTCATGATCAGCTGAGCACAGGGAGAGCTGGTAGCAGCTCTGCCCCCCTGTATCTGTGTCTCACCCTACAGCGGTTAATCAGTAAATGCACAAACTGAGAGCCTACTGCTGAGAGTATCCCACCCATGCGGCAGAGCCTGGCAAACTACCCGTGTTGTATTTGATATGCCAAAAACCAGTAACAATTATAGACCTCATTCCCATGACCTGAAGGAGTGGTTTGAGGTTCTTCATATTCCTGGAGCAAGCAGGAATAGCAATGCCCTTGGGCAACACTAGTACGCCACAGAACGTATGAAGATGTTGCTGGTGCCCGCTTGAACAAATTGACAAACAACAGGAATACAAATGATACAAGTGACAAGTGATATTGTAGCTTGTAAACCCTACCACCAGCCAGGAGGAACACTAGAGTCCAGATAACATGAGACAGGAGGAAATAATCTTCAAATTAATCTATGTGATCAATAATTTTTTTCTCTCTAGGTTCTTAGTGATCTCCTGATCTCAAATAACTATAGCCACTAAGGGAAGTACAAGAAATTATCCTTTTTTTCAAACTTTAGTCAATTTATTTATTGGGAGGGGTTTAAAAATTAATGTTCACTTACATAGGACAGATTGAAAATAGAAGACAAAGAATAGATTCAATTATAGCAGCCACTCTCAAAAGAATGTGAAATCTAGAATCCAGAGAATTCTTTATTTAACATCAATGACTTATCCCAATCATACTATTTCCCACTACACTTTAAATATAGTGTGAAGCATAAATTATTAAGGGAAACTGCGACTTTTAATGGCAGATTCTTTAATGAACAATAGAAACCAACATGAATTTCCTGGGCCGTATTTCTGTAACAAAAATATCACCAAACTTCTAAGTAAGAAAGAACCTCCAAAGCTTCTAGTATTAAACAATGTCTTGGATCAATTCATTCATGTATTTGTTTTCAACCCTGTTTTTTTTCCAGTTCAGGGTCATGAGTGGCCATAGCTGATCCCAGTAACTAACTCAGTGCACAAGAGTGAACCCAAGTCTACATAGGATGCCCTCCCCATTGCAAAACTATGCACACTCATTCCAAATAGGACAGTAAATACACCAATGATACCACACTCATACACAGCTCCATTGGTGTGCGGCTGCTCTGCGGCTGCACGACATTCTTTGATAGTACTGATTTTAGGATCAGGTCCTTCCCAGGATCTTTCACATTTATACACTGTATACAGTTCTAGGCAGATTCTAACTGATACCAATCATCCCAGTAAGCCTAGCAAGAAGCCAGAGCAACGCACACATCATGAGGTCAGTCATTTTCAACATCCAGACTCCATAGTTCCTCAGAGCTCCACTCAAAAGAAAACCTTTAAGATTCCCTGTTAAGTTTCATCAGTAAGTGCTTGAGATGAGAGCCTTCTACTGAGAGTATACCACCTACGTGGCAGAACCTGGCAAGCTACCCATGTTTTATTTGATATGCCAAAAACTAGTAACAATTATGGACCTCAATTCCATGACCTGAAGAATGGTTTGAGGCTCTTCCTGTCCCTGGAGCAAGCAGATGCCCTTGGGCTACACTTGCTTGTGACAGGACGTATAGAGATATTACTGGTGCCCGCTCGAGAAAATCAGTGAACAACGGGAAGACAGTGATACAGTGATACAGTGATCTCTAGGTTGAAGAGGAATCTAGATCACCTCGGGTAAGACAACAACAACAACCATATGGGGATAACATATAAACTGCACAGACAGTATTCCTGGCCAGTATGGATTCTTTTTCATCAACAATATAACAAAATAACTTTATTTGAAGACTTGCTGTAGTTGCCATGCAGAGTCTACACTGTGTTGGCTTAGGTCAAGTTTTGCTTAAAAAGCAAATTTATTTTTCATTAGATCATATCACCTACCACTACACTGTAGTCAGTCAGTCACAGGGTGTTTAGGGAAATTTACTCTGCTTTCACATCTTTGTGAGATTGCTACAGAGAAGTCCAAGGAGCTTGCAGTGGTGTTAATGGTGCAAGTTATACAAGTTATGATGTCTCATAATACATCATGATAAAAAATTGCAGTCCATCAATTAAATATGAGAGCCCGACAGGGGTTATCAGCTGGTTGGAGGGCCCCTGGAGTTGTGAAGCAGTGTGTGGCTTGTTCTGAAATGTCTTTCTCAGTAGGTGAGTGCTTTGTTTTTCTTTTTTTCACCATGACCTCTCAAGTGAGCACGTTATAAGCCCAAGGAACAGTATGAGCAGGGGGCCTAAGGTGCGACATTGAGGAACGCCTTGGAGGTGCTATGATGAGGAAGTTGCCTGAGTGATCAGGGAGAAGGGAAAGTTCTCAGGCTCTTAGTTGCTTATCTTAACTACCTTGCTGCTACCTGTTTTTTTTTATTTAATTAAAATGAAAAAAAATGTATTGACTCACCATGAATTACAAAGTTATTCATGATTGAGTTTCAGGTGTGTAATATTCCAACACCAATTCCTTCACCAGTGTCTGCTTCCCTTCTCTAATGCGTCACAGCACACCAGACTGCACCTGGGACTACACACAGAACTCAGAACTGGAATTCAATTCTATCTGAATCCCTTTGGTTTCTATTTCACCAATGAGCTATTTGTGTTTTTTTCCCCCATGGGGTGACTGAACAGTTTGAGGCTCTTCGTATTCCTGGAGCAAGCAGATGCCATTGGGCTACACTGGAACATGACAGAGACAAATGGAAACATTACTGGTGCCTGCTCGAGCAAATTGATGAATAATTGGATGTCAAGTGATCAAGTGACTGATCACAGCTATCCCTTCTGATTCAGGCAGGAATAGGAGTCATATTGACAGAGGGGCAAAATGTAGCCAGAAACCAGAAAACATCTTCCTGGTAGGACCTGCACAGAAGACAAAGTACCTTAGACTCTCTCATGAGGTATCAACACTCTCTCTCGCTGCACTGCTATACTGCCTGATGCAAAGTAAGTGAATGAAAGGGCCTGGGTTTGGAAGGAAAGGAGACCAGGAAGGGAAAGCCAAGGGAAGTGAGCCATGCAAAACCCTTCAAGCTGGCTCCCCCTGCCAGCTGTTAAATAAAGCTCTTGGGAAAAATGACAACTGACAAAATTCAAAACGAGGGAGTGATTATGCTATCAGAGTCACTCTCTGGTGCTCAGGGAGGGGAAGATTTGCCAACAAGACTCACTGTGAATATGCAATTTACTGAGCACTGCTAAGCCAATGTTTCCCTCAAGTAGGATATCTGACAACATGAAGCCTGGTTTCTATGCCTTCTCCCTTCCTGTCACATAAGCAAAGGTGGAGCGAGAGGCCTCCGGATCCCTCATGCCCTCTACTCTATTTCAGAACCCCGTGCCCAGGTTCAGGGTTGTGCTGTAATGCCTTCCCATCGCAGTTTGGGGTGGGGCTTATTCAGTTTAGAGCCCGTCTGGGGCCACCCTCCTCCTGGTAGCCCTCCTTGCCATCATGTTCACCTCACTGCTCTACCCTTTTTGTAATTTCTCTTTGGAGAAGTACTGAGCCTAAAGAGTTAAGCCTTTTCCTTCTTTCGGTTTTGGAAGTCCTGTGGGGCAGAACCTACTTATGTTTCCGTGGAATGAAGGAATAAATAATTGGAGGTGAAAAGTGTCATCTTTTGCAAGAACAACAAGTGCTGGCGTGATGTGGGGAAAAGGGGACACTCATCCATTGTTGGGGGAATGCTGTCTGGTACAGCCTTTCTGGAAAACAATATGGACATTCCTCCAAAGACTAGAAATTGAACTTCCATTTGACCCAGCCATACCACTCCTGGGAATCTACTCTGGGAAACCAAAAATATGCAGCGGAAACACCATCCCTACTTTTATGCTCATAGCAGCATTATTCACAATAGCCAGAATCTGGAAACAACCAGAGTGCCCGAAAATCGATGACTGGATAAAGAAGCTTTTGTACATCTATACAATGGAATACTATGCAGCTGTTAGGAAAGATGAAGTTATAAAATTTGCCTATAAATGGATGGACATGGAGAAGATTATGTTGAGTGAAATTAGCCAGAAGGAGAGAGACAGATACAGAATGACTGCATTTATTTGCATAATATAAATATATATGTACATATTATGATACCAATATCCAAGGTCAAGTGAAACATATATCAGCAGGTCTTGTCAAAGGTGGAAATTATCACAAACGTGTGGGAATCAGAGGCTAGGTAAGACAGAAAATGGAACAGTGTGCTAACAATTGTCGAGGGTACTAATGCCAACCTAGAACTGAGCATTAAATAGAGGCAAAAGATACACATGACAACCCTTTAATGTATGTTCTGTAATCCATAGTCTGGAGGGAAGGAAAAGAGAAAGAGAGAGAAAGGGAAAGAAATAAAGAACCTGCCATGGAGGAGGGGCTGGGGGAGGAGGGAGGGAACCGGGGGACGTTGGTGGTGGGAGATGGGCACTGGTGGAGGGATGGGTGCTGGAACACTGTATGACCAAAACCCAAATATGAACTTTTTAATTGTATATATTTGTAGTTGTAAAAATAAAAAATTTTAAAAAAGTGTCATCTTTTGCTTCTGTGCACCAGGATGTGTAAAGAGAGAAGCTAAACATTTGAGTCTGGACTAGCGTCCTCTTACCCCTCCTTCTGAGCATCATGAGAAAGGGTCAGAGACATAGTTCACAGACCTATTGTGAATGCTTTGAATATGCACTCCCAGAGTTTGAACCCTGGCAGTGCTGGAAATCACCCCTGAGCACCACAGATGTGGCCCCAAACAAAAGAAATAGTATGCAAGATTATCAGTGGGGTGACAGTTCTAAGGAGAATAATCCTTTGAGGTAATTTAGTCCTGATGTTTTTCATGCTGTAGAAATGGGCCCAGAGAAGAGCATTGCTTCTAAGGAGTGAGTGACAGAGCTGGAACTAGAACTCTCTCCTGTCTGCTCCTATACAGCCCAGAGCATGTAGTGTCAGGTTGCTTTCATTTACCTTCCTGGTAAATGAAAATCACCTAAGTTTGGCCAGAAGGGTTTCTGGGATACATAATTCACAAAATGCTTCCCCAAAATTTCCTATACTACTCAACTAATGTCTTTTTTTGTTTCTTTGTTTTATTTTGTTTATTTCAGGAGGCTACACCTGGTGATACTCAGGACTTACTTCTGTCTCACAATAAGGAATCACTCATTGAAGTGCTCAGGGGACCACATGTGATGCTGGGGATCAAACTTGGGTTGACAGCATGTAAGGCAAGCACCTTACCCACTGTCTTATGTCTCTGACCCTGTCTTTGTTTTTTCATAATTCCTGTTTTCTACTTCAGTTAATATATATTTTTTGTGCACTTGGCTCGAGCGAGCACCAGTAACATCTCCATATGTCCTGTCTCATGCTAGTAGAGCCCAGGGGCACCTGCTTGCTCCAGGAACATAAAGAGCCTCAAACCATTCCATCAGGTCATGGGAATGAGGTCTATAATTGTTACTGGTATTTGGCATATCAAATACGACACGGGTAGCTTGCCAGGGTCTGTCGTGTGGGTAGTTCTTTAATTAAAGAACAAATAGTAAAATAATTCTAGAAGAGAATTAAATGGTTCTTAGCCCTATTTTCCAGGGTCTTGCTACTGAAATTTCAAAGTTTCATTAGAAAAAGATCAAAACATTTTCTCAATTTTATCTATTTGGGGTTGGGCTACATCCAGCTATGTTTAGAGCTTACTCCTGGCTCTCTGCTTGCAGGGCACAGGTGATACCAAGGATTGAACCAGGCCAGCATTGCACAAGGCAAGCACCTTAATACCACCACCCCGTCACTCTGGCCCTGATTTTGTTCATTTGTAGAGATTCTTTATATGAAACTTGAGACCAAAAAGCATGGGCCAGGAAAATTAGAATGTGTATGTCTCTTGGTCCTGGAGAGAGTATAGCAAGCAAGACATTTGTTTTGCATGAGCTCAGCCTGAGCTGGGATCCCTATTACTCCTATATGGTCCACTGAACACTGCCAGGAATGATCCCTGAGCATAGAATCAGGTGTAAGCTCTGAACACTGCCTGGAGTGACAGAAAATAAGAATGCTGATGATAATAAATGTATAATACTTTCCTCATCAGCATAAAGGCCAAAGTCCTGTATAAAAAATAGAAGTGAGGGGCTGGAGCAATAGCCCAGCAGGTAGGGGCATTCGCCTTGTATGCGCGGCTGGCCCATGCCGGCCCGGGTTCAATCCCTGGCATGGTCGCCCCTAGCACCACCAGGAGTAATTCCTGAGTAAACCCTGAGCATTGCCGGGTGTGACCCAAACGCAAAAAAAAAAAATAGAAGTGACATCTCGAAAGTACTTAGTAAGCACTTAGTAAGTAACTCTTGCCAAAGATTTACACAGTAACTCCTATTGCTGGTACTTTCACAAAGCCATGTTCTTTTTTTTCTCCATAGTAATTGGTCTTCTGCAAGCTTGATATCTCAAGAAACTAACTGAAACAGTTGTTTGTTAGGCATTGCTATTTCCATCATTCTTCTTTTACTTGAGATAGCATTTGTATACAAGTCTATGTAGGTTGATACTATCTCAAATATCTTTGATTCATGTGCTCGTTTTGGTTAAGTACTATCTGCTATTTGCTTTATTTCTTTATATCCCATATAAAGTGAAATGAGTGAAATTCAGGCTTGCCATTCTCCTAATTGATTTCCATAAATAATATTCCCCAGTTCCATCCATATTGTCACAAAGACAAGGGTTCATCTTTTCTTACAGTTAGTTGCCCCTACATTTAGACAAAATAACTGAAACTCAGAAGCCTTATGCCATTTGTCCAAGATTGCACAGAGAGGTCAGAGGTGGGAAATCCAAAGTTTAAAGCTTATCCCCAACTCCAGCCAGGGAGAAGGCCACAGCTCAAGGTCAGATCTGGGAGATCCAAAGTTAAAGCTTACCCCCAACTCAGCCATTCATTCGTTGTGTAAACTTAGGAACATTTCTTTCTTTTCTCAGTTGCCTCTTTCCCTAAAATGGAGATGATTGTGGTACCAAGTGCAAAAGTTGTATGCCTTAAACAAATAAGTGCACTGCACTATATAAAGAGGCACCTGAAACAGAGCCTGTGCTAACTGTGAGGGAGATGCAGCAATATGGCCACGAGAGGCAATTTTCTCCTCTGTTTCTCTTACAACTTCTACTCAACACAGTGGGAATTCCCCTCCCATTCCTTTTTCTTTCTCTTTCCGAAAGCTACCATGAGGCACAGAAAAAACATTATAACTGCTTGGTTTTTGGAGCTAGAAAATTGTTCATGTTCCCCAGGGAAAAGGAGCCAAGACTGGCACTGTGGGATCAAAGCGAAGAGAGTTCAGGGTCTTGAGCTGTGGAGCTTCTCCTGGCTGGAGTTCAGAGGAAGCCCCTAAGAAACTCAGTGGAATTGGAGAGTCAAGGCCCGTCGTCCGGATGCTTTCAGTCCCATATCACTGACACGTTGCAATCCAACTCCATGTTCCTGACCTGCAGTCAAGCTGTTGTGATAAAGGACTGACTAATGGACAGGAAGGGAAAGATCTTGCCAACGTGCTTGTTTCCATTAGATTATGGATGTATTTTTAGTGTAGCTGACAAATATCTAGGATCTTGCCTTGCAAGATGACTGTGGACTAAGGCTAGAAAGAAATCTGTCTTTAGCAAAAAAAAAAAAAGTCACAAATAATGCTTCCTGTTTCTAGGAGCTCATTCTTTTTCATTGCTGCTTGATTCACTCTGCTAAGATGAGGCTCAACTGTATTTCTGTTGGGAAGCCCCCCCACGGCTTCTTCCCAGAACCAACCAGTATTCATGGCATCTAGCACAACTTTTACCTCATTGTATCATCACAGAATTGCCTTCTCCATTGACTGGTCTCCCTGAGGACTGGGACATGGATATCGATTCTTCTCAGCATCCAAACTAGGGCTTTTTAAGTAGAAGCCCAATGATGTGGATGGATGGATGGATGGATGGATGGATGGATGGATGGATGGATGGATGGATGGATGGATGGATGGATGGATGGATAGATAGATAGATGGATGGATGGATGGATGGATGGATGGATGGATGGATGGATGGATGGATGGATGGATGGAAGGAAGGAATACAAAGAACTGTTATCCTATATGGGTTATTATGAAGTGTAATTACAGGTTCTATTTCTCAGTTCTTTCACCAGTTTTTAGGTGTTTGCCCCCTCATGTAATGTTACATTTGCCCAATGCCAACATTATATGAGAGGCAAATCAACACCACTTCTGCCAAATTGATGCAAAAGAGAGTACAAAAACACTACTTATGACCCACGAATCCAGCAGCATACCCCCCACAAAGCTGCTCTTTGGGATTAAAGCTTTGGGGAGCAGAACCAGGAAGAAGAAAGTAGTGATAAGAAATCTTACCCAGGGGCCGGAGCGATAGTCCAGGGGGTAGGGTGTTTGCCTTGCACGCGGCCGGCCTGTGCCGGCCTAGGTTTGATCCCTGGCATCCCATATGGTCCCCCAAGCATCACCAGGAGTAATTCCTGAGTGCAGAGCCAGGAGTAAACCCTGAGCATTGCCGGTGTGACCCAAAAAAAAATCTTACCCAAATAAGTGGTAGACAAGGCTTTTTTGGGTTATAAAAATAAACTCGTTTGGGCCAGAGTGATAGCACAGTGGATAGGGCATGTGCCTTGCATGTGGTTGACCCGGGTTCGATCCCCAACATCCCATATATGGTCCCCCAAACACTGCCAGGATTAACTCCTGTGTTACGAGCCAGGAGTAACTCCTGAGCATCGCTGGGTGTGACCAAAAACAAACAAACAAACAGACAAAAATAAACTATTTGTCTGTAGCAGTCAAAGAGACCTACCTGTGGGACTTTTGTGGTCTCAGTTTTACTCTATTTAGGACTGTCTACCAGGACTCAACGCTCAGACAAATGAAGATCTGAGGAGGTTAGGTCAGTCCTAAGAGAGTAACCCAACACCAAGCACTCTTGGTAAGGCAGACGCACATGCAGAGGAGTCCATTCTGCTGGCCAGAAACTCAAATTTCATAGCTGTCATTTTTTCCTAAAGATTGATGACAGAAAAGAGTTTCCCAAAAATGTATCTTTGGTAGAGTCCGCTCACTATTCCCTATGATCTAGTTCTTCCTTTGAACAGAATCAATATTTTTAGCCATTAGAGTAGTTTTCCACCCACATTAGAGAGTACTAGGAGTTTCCATGAGACTAATTTATGGATAGGGACTGAGGTGATGTATGTGATTTCTGGGACTTGCTCTTAAAGGGAAGAGTTTGTTCATCTACAAATGTTTCCCTACCTACTCGCTGAAATGTAACAGTGTCATCAGTCACTGGAGGCTGTGTGACTCAGCAGCGCCCTGGGAAGGAGCTCAGGAAGAAAGAGACAGAGTCTCTGAGGCCTCACAAGGGGAGCTGGTAGCCAGTTCATTTTTCTCTGAGAGAAAAATTAGCTTTGTCATGTTGACACCCCATGCCTCTTGGAGATTTTATCCTAAAATGTGCCAGCATAAATGGGTGTTTATATGTGTGTGTGTGTGTGTGTGTGTGTGTGTGTGTGAGTGTGTGTATGTGGTGTCTAATATAATCTTCATGTCTCCTCCATTGATAGTTACAAATTCAACGGTGTTTAGGTTCAAGAGAGTATTTGACTATTTGAACAGTAGATAAACATTAACATGTCTCCCTAGCACAATATGGCAAGAAAATGTCAATATCTTTAAAATCTTAAAAGGAGGGACCTAGCACCCTAGATGGTCTCCAGAGCCTCCCAGGAGTGATACCTGAGTGCAGAGCAAGGAGTAAGCCATGAACACTGTTGGACATGGCCCAACCCCCTCCAATTTTTAAAAATAATAAAAAATAAAATCTTAAAAGGAAATGGTAGGACAGGGTTTTGGGAAAATGATTATTGCCTGATAAATGTATATCTTCTAATAATTATTTGTTAAGTAGACTCCAGATACCCAATCTTTTCTTTTTTACTTCTTTTTATTTTTGGCAGGGGGCGGGTGGACACATTCAGCTGTGGACAGGGCTTACTCTTGGCTCAGGGTTCAGGGCACCATACAGGGTGCTGGGATTGAGCCCTGGTCAGCCATGTGCAAGACAAGCACCCTCGCTACTTTATTGTCTCTCCAGCCTGCCAGAGTTTTCTTTACCAATCAGGTCACTAAAATTTTTCTTTAAAGATGGCTGATCTAGGTGCCTAATCCTGTACTTCCCAATGCACTCATCAGGCTTATCTTGAAGGCTGGACAGTCAAGGGACCCAACTCCTTTCATCTCAGGGCTAGGGGACAGCCTTAGAGTCTGCCAAGTTGGCGTTGTGTTATATAATTTCTCCCAAAGCCTGCTAGAGTTTCCTCTAGTGGGTTACCCTGGCAACACAGCTGTGTCATCTTGAAAGATGTCTCTAGGCACCAGCTTCTTAGCTGTAAGAGATTTGACTAGGGCCGAGCTGAAGCCACAACATATTAGCTCGAACACGATGTCATCATTTATCGCGCTACTGGTAGACATGCTACATTCTTTAAAAGAACACAGATAAAAATAAGTCCTACCTGACTCGGCAGTGAGACTTACTTAAAAAGCAGACACAGCTCTCTATTTTCAGAGACCATCTATATCTTTCATGGGCTGCCTCCCATTTCCTTCTGAAAGAATATTCTTTCATTTTACAGGTTTATTTTTTCCCTGACACTCTCGTTACAAACTCAAACACAGGCAACCTAATTGTCAAATCATCAAGTAGATTTTTCCATATCAAACATCTCAAATCTTACAGTTTAGCCTTTCATTTCCTTCTTGGGAAAATAGTATTTAAGCAAGTTCATTGACTACTTTCTTTCATTGGTAAGTACCTTACATATTCACATGAAATTAGCTAGCCACTTGACTGTGGGTAAGGGATGCTATGTTAACCCACTCCATTGCATTCTGCTTATTTAAGTAGTTCATATAAAGAAAACAGCTCATTTTGCATGGCTGTAAGTGGTTCATTATTATTCTGGATAAGACAACACAAACTGTTTTGTTCCTTTCATTTATTTTCAGCCTGAATTTCAATAGTGCTGCAAGTCAGAGTGCTTTATTGATTATTTTGTTCTATTAACCAACTCAATTATATTATTAGGTGTTGGGGATACTGAGATGAATGGCCAATAGTCCTTGTCCCTGTGGGTAGTTGGGCAGGGAAGCCCGAGTTATAGGAGGAGAAATGTCTAGTAGAGACCTAGTGATTGCTCCACTTGGTTCCTAGAATCTTGGTGCTAGACATAATCCATGTCTGCATCTTCTATCTTTCATATTCTATAACTCTTCCTCCTTCTCTGCTAAGCTAAATTGAATCTTTTACAGCCTTTGAAAAAGAGGTCTACATTTCCTTCTTTGTTTTTCTACCATTTTCTGCCCATTTCTCTATTTCCAGAACAAACTAGGAGGTGGGGATTAAAAAAAATGTTTCATGTGGTCTCATTATGTTCTGGGAAGGGGCTGTGGCAGAAATCACCAGACTCGTCAGTAAGTTAGGACCTTATGACTCCAGCACGTATATCTGGTCAGCTTGTTAACTGCTTGTCCTCATTCTCAGCCATATTTTCCTTTCATTAAGCAGAACGCTTTCTCTGGGAAGGCAGAGAAGACCAAACAATAGTGGTTTAAGTCACTGAGGTTAATTTATCCCAAAACACGTGTCCAGATAATATGTAAGGAGTGATATAGCTTAGACATATCATTAACTCCCAGGGTTCTTTCCATTTTTTTTTCACTCTGCCATGTTCAACTTGGAAGTACTGCTACCATTTATCACTGAGATTTAGCTGCAACAGTTCCAGGAGTCACTCCCAGCTACCATAAATGCCAGTATATTGTTGTCTTTATATGGACAAAGAAAACCATTTTCAGAGCCTTGCTCAGTTGTGCAACAAGTCTTTTCTCAGATACCTTCTGACCAGAATTGGGTTGTGTGGCAATGTCCCACATACAATGCAGGTAAAGAAAGCATGTACCTAAGTGCTTAGTCTTTGTAGCAAAGGGTAGGCCACAGAGAAGGGCTAAGTAGGAGCAATTGGCAATTGTAACTGCATTGAATCAAGTCACCTTTGGGTTTACACTGACCAGGCCTTGGGTTCAGGATCTCCTAATTTGTGGTCATTAAGTCTGCTTGATAGGAGCTTTGATTTCTGATTATGGGCGGGCTTTCCCAACCTCCCATCCATAGTCAACCCACTGATTTTTCACGGGTCTAAGTTATAGACAATATGGAACCCTTTGCAGTAGAAATATCGGCACTTTGAAGTCTCTGCCTCACTGGCCCTTACAAGTAATCTGGACCGGAGACAGGCAAACTTCTCTTTGTTGAGGGGAATGAACTTAGAGTGATGAATTGGGGTCAAATCCAAAGCAGGGTAGTGGCAGAAGAGGACTTGGACTCAATTTTGCCTAGTCCCAGGCACTCTGCTCCTTCCATCTCCTGGAGTCACTACTCCACCCGAAAGTCATCTGGAGTACATTGGCAATTTGTCTAACATTTGTGGTTAAAAATGATAGAGAGTTAAGTCACACAAACCTTCTTTATTATCACCTGAGATTCTTATCAAAGCTTATGGCATCCACCTGACTGTGTTTGAATATCCTGTGACCTCTGGAAAGTTATAAGGCACGTTGTGGGTAAATTTTCCATTTGTAAAATGGGAAATGAGGATATGTGTCTCTTATATCTTGTGAAATCAAGTGAGCTAATATGTACAAAGTGCATTCATATAAGTGTGTTAACGTAGGCACAGAATAGTGCCTGGTATTTGATATGCATTTAGTTATTCTGTTATAAGATTATTATAATAATAATTGTCATTATCTAGTCCTCTATTCACAGAGATGCCCTTTGATTTATTCTAGAAGAACACTGAGTGCCTGGTTTCTACAGTGTTTTACATTGTAAAGGCAACGTCCCTTCCGCCCTCACCCTCAGGGTGTGCTAGACTCAGGGAGCTGACTGTGAGCTTGACGATGGCTGCTCCTTGCCACCCCCTGCAACGAGAGTTTGACACTTTATCTCAAATGTGATCCACCCGACTAGGTCAGCCCTGAGTGGGGGCTACGCAAAAACCTCCAGATACCCATCTGGGTACTTTGTAGAGGAGGAGTTATATTCTTGAGTCTTTCCCCTTTCCTTTCCATTATTTTTTTTTTTTACATTCTGTACCTAACCCTTGGGGCTCTGTCTGCTGCCAAGGCCTGCGGGGGGGGAAGACTGGATCAGCTTCCAACCCAGCACCGGCAGGTTTCACTGCACTGCAATTAGTGCTGATTCTTTCCTCCTCCTTCCTTGCCTCTTTCCTACAAGAGCAGGGGTCCGGGCCAGCCTGGAGTGGTTGCTAGGGAAAGATGGAGAATGCAGTCGAGAGCCATGATACTCTCCCACCGTGCAGGGAACAGTCCCCTGAACAGATGTTTACACCAGCCCAGAAGGATATTGTGGCACTAGCAGAAGGAGGCCAACGTTCCCCCAACGTTCTTGTCACCAGTTCCCTGGACCCTGGCATAAAGACAGTGACCTGTGCGCTAATTGAGCACCTTTACCAACAGACACATGGAAGGTAGCTACAAAGAATTATTTAACAGCTGCGCCACTAGAGACAGGGGGAGTAGAGGGCCCTGCTGAGAATTCGCAGCTCTAAAGGTGCAGAGTTTGGATTCCAATCAGTGTCTTCTGGCTCCACGGCTGCTCTTTTAACAAAAGCAGCTTTCTCTGCGACTGCTTAACACACAGTCAAAGCCACTTTCTGCACACATCTCAGAGACAGGGGGTCTAAGCTCCAAATTCTAACCATTACTTCTCTGTATCTGTGGGTGCTAGTCCCCATCAAATAGGCACAAATCATAGGGCAACATCCATCTTCTACACAGTGCCCAAACATTGTCAACTCCACGCATGAACAAACCATTTCACTTTCATTTTATTTATTTGCTTGTTTGTCCTTTGGTTTTGGGGCCACACTCTATGACACTCAGGGTTTACTCCTGGCTCTGCACTCAGAGGTGCTTGGGAACCTTTTGGGATGCCAGGGATCTAATCCAGGTAGGCTGCGTGAAGCAAATGCCCTACCCGCTGTACTATCTCTCTGGCCCCATTTCTCTTTCATTTTAAACCCAAACACAGATGAAGATTTTTTAAATATATATATCTGGGAGCTTGGTTCTTTCTACAGAAATGATGGATATGGGATTCTCTGCCTATAGCAGCCAGGCCAGGCTGGTCTTTATGGATATTCAGTGTGTTTACCCTGACAGAATTAATCAATCTACCCCTTTTCACCAGTTAACTACCAGTTCCTCTCTGTAGAAGGCATCAGATAGGCTCAGATATGCCTCCTCCCTAAGGAAGTAGGGAATTCAGGTCAGGCAAGTTCTTGATGAGATTTGGATCAGGGTGGCAGAACTGATTAGCTTTGAGGTCTGTAGCCTGCTGCCACCATTACAGGGAAAAGATGGTTGCCTGGACAGAAGGACAATTCAAAAAATGCTATTGAGCAGGGAGGGCCCCAGGAGGGAAGGTTTTAATCCTTGTTTAAAAGGGAAAACATGGGCCGGAGCGATAGCCCAGCGGGTAGGGTGTTTGCCTTGCACGCAGCCGGGTCTGGGCCGGCCTGGGTTTGATCCCCGGCATCCCATATGGTCCCCCAAGCACCACCAGGAGTAATTCCTGAGTGCAGAGCCAGGAGTAACCCCTAAGCAAAAAGAAAAAAGAAAAGAAAAGAAAAGGGGGAGCCAGAATGATAGAATAGCAGGTAGGGCATTTGCCTTGCATGCGGCTGACCCAGGTTAGATCCCTGGCATCCCATATGGTCCCCTGAGCATCGCCAGGAGTAATTCCCTGAGTGCAGAGCCAGGAATAACCTCTGAGCATCACTGGGTGTGAACCAGAAAGCAAAAACAAAAATAGAATGCAACCAAATAAAGACGTAACATACCCCAAATGAAGTTATGCCAAGTCCCATGCAAAGACTTAAAACTAAACCTACCCTAGCTTCTGAGAAGGGACCAGAGTGCTAATGATTGTTGGAAATGGTAATACCAGCCTAGAACTGAGCCTTGAATGTAAGCAAAGGGATAAACATAATAACCCCTAAAATGCATGTATTACAAGTCACAGATTGTAAGAGAAGGGGAGAGAAAGAGAGAGACAGAGACAGAGAGACAGAGAAAGACGAGAGAGAGAGAGAGACAGAGAGAAAGAGAAGAGGCAAAGTTCCTGCAATAGAGGCAGGCTGTGGGAGGGAGAGGGCATCGGGGGACATTGGTGGTAGGAAATGTGGTAGGGCTCTGGTGGACGCATGGGTGCTAGAACACTGTATGACTGAAACTAATAATGAACAGTTTTGTAATTGTTTATCTGATGGTGTGATAATAAAATTAAAGAAACCTCTAAACTGAACTGCAGTTTCAAATTATCCATAAAGAGGATTTTTAAATTATTTTTAATTTAACTTATTTGGGTTGAGGTACACACAGCAGTGCTCAGGGCATACTCTTGGCTCAGGGATCACCTCTAGCAGGATTCAAGGGACCATAAATGGTGTTGGGATTAGACTCAGATCAGCTGCCTACAAGGCAAACTCCCTAATCCACTGTGTTATTATTCCAGCCCTATTCCAGCCCCAAAAAGTTAAATATTAACCAGTCAATTTGGATTAGTTCTACTGAGGCAAGAACCTTTATACCCCTTACCCTAAGGGAAAGTGACTTTGTGAAAAATAATTTTTGTTAATTACTGTGTTCCACTCTCTGATTATAAAAAATTGGGAGGAATTACAAAATTCCTCCCAATCTTCCCTCAAGCCAGTGGTGCTTGGCTGCCTAGGCAGGTGGCAGATAGGAGACAGGGGTTGTCTACACCCAGGGTTTTGCCCTGTGGGCCCTGGATGGTGGATGGTTGATGGTCTGACATAGAAAAAGACTGGGCCCCCTGGGATGAACCCAGAGCCACAAGAGAGTCTGGCAAGCTACCTGTGGTGTAACAATACTGGACCTCATTTCCAACAAATGGAGATGTTACTGGTGCCTGCCCAAGCAAATCAATGAACAATGGGAAGACAAGTGACAATAAAATTCCTCCCAGTGTTATTCTACTTGATGTATGAGGAGCTATCCAATTCAAGGATTGAACAATGATGTCAAATTGGGCCAAATTTGAACACCTACTCATCTCATTTTTACCTGGAACTTCAGCTTCTAGCTTGGCAAACCCTCACCCCTGAAACATCTTTCCCCATTCACTTAGAATCACAGCTCCCCCAGCTGTATTTAGAGTTTGAGTCGTTTCTGCATGCAAGGTCTATCTCTCCAGAAGGCGACACATTTTCAGGG
This sequence comes from Cryptotis parvus, assembly GCA_021461705.1. Classification (NCBI taxonomy): domain Eukaryota; kingdom Metazoa; phylum Chordata; class Mammalia; order Eulipotyphla; family Soricidae; genus Cryptotis; species Cryptotis parvus. The sequence continues at coordinate 76,394 of JAJIBD010001980.1, forward strand.
CGTCTTGCTTACAGAATACCCAGTGCTTAATCAAGTGTAATCATAGGAATAGTTAACAAAAAGGGGATGAACAGCTCAGTCAACTTTGACTCTACATCATTCACTTGAGGGCACACTGTGAGCTCTTGTAGCTTCATCCATGGATTCATAGAGAACAATTATAAGGGAATTAAAAAATCTCTCATATCTAGGGGACTGAAGAGACAGCACAGCAGGTAAGACAATGCATGCAGCTGATTCTGTTCCCCTTAAGGAATCAGCATCTCCCTATAATCCCCTGAACCTGCAATGACTGATCCCTGAGCACAATTGGATGTGACCATAAACCAAAACAAAATTTAAAAAATTTCTTCTTTCTGATACTGTAAGTTGCATTTATCGGTTATATTTGTATAAAGTGAGTAGTAAAACCAGGCCACCAGGATTTCTCTTAGCATATAAAACATCTGGACAGGAAGTAACGTTTGTCTTGTCCACAGTCTCAGCACTGTCACCTTTCCCAGCATCCAGTGCCCTCTGTGATTAGCCCTCGCTCATGTCTCTAGCCCCGCTTGCCCCCTGATGTCTCTTTAGTCATTTCAGTCAACACAAAGATTGCTTTTTCCCACACCATGTCCCTACCTCTCTGCCCTTGGGTTCTTGCTTATGTTGATTCATTTTTTAAGAATATCATCCTTGAAGCTGAAAATACTCCATATTACATTTCAAGGCATCTCAAAATCATTTATGTGGATGTTTTAAGCAGAAAAAAAATTTATGAGGCTAAAATATATATTTAAGGCAACTATCACATTCTCTATTAACTTTTAGTTTTCTATTAAAGCATGCTCTATGAGGCTGGAAGCCCTTTGAAGGAGTGAAGAGTCTGACCCAAATTCTGCATCCTCCATAGCTCTTGGCTACAGACTGTTAGAGATGTCGCTCAGTAGTATTTGTTGGAGGTAGATGATGATAACAGTGTCTCTAAATTTCCCCTCAGTAAAGTTAAAGGGCCCTTGGATATGTGTAGATGAAGTTGGACTTATTTTGTACACCTGAACTATCCCTTCTCTCCCGAGTTGTAATGAACACATTGTGTCCTGTGACACATTGCACACCAGGACAGCCACAAGGCAGGATCCCATTTTCTATAATCACCCCTCAGGAAAAAGCAATGGAGCAAAAATGATTCAAGGGAAACATACAGATAAAATATCAAGAAAACAGAGAACTTTCTTTTATCATTAAATTGGCTATGGTGAGGGGGTAAGTAAGTAGAGAATTAACTCCTCCCCTAGTGGGTCAGTGGTATCAGATCACCCTTCCAAATGATCAGAAAGATTCAATAATATAATAACGTAAAAAACAACTTTACTCTGAACCATCGAGATATGAATTTGCATTTTCAAGCCCTATTCTATAATAAAGGTGGGCTATTTCTTTCTTTTCAGCTCTCTTCACAATTAGAAATAAGATTCTTCTTCAAGAATTAGCTGCAAAAGAATAGTTAAATGAAGAGGAAATATTTCTGACTTAGAACTTTATATTCAAGCTGACGTTGAGGTAGACACTCTTGGATGTTAATAAAAGCAACTAAGAAATAGGGAAAGAAATAAAGAACCTGCCATGGAGGGAGGGCTGGGGGGGGGGGGGGGAACCGGGGACATTGGTGGTGGGAGATGGGCACTGGTGGAGGGATGGGTGCTGGAACACTGTATGACCAAAACCCAAATATGAACTTTTTAATTGTATATCTTTGTAATTGTAAAAAAAAAACTTAAAAAAAAGCAACTAAGAAATAGTTTCATTTTGGACCCCATTCTTACACAGGTTTTTAGTCAACTCCATTTTTAGTGGGTATGGGTAGTTGAGTAGGCTGATACTTTTCCTTTCTTTTTTAAAAGATATTATCTGGAAATTTTTGCTTTTTTTAATTTCTTTTTTAAATTTGATTGTACCACTGTGAGATATACAACTGCAAAACTGTTTATGATTGGGTTTCAGTTTACAGTGTTCCAACACCCATTCTTCAACCAATGCCCATTTCCTACCACCAATGTTCCCAGATTTCCTCCCCCTCCTCCCAGTCTGCTTCTATGGCAAGCACTTTTTATCTTCTCTCTCTCTCCTCTCTCTATCTTCTCTCTCTCCTCTCTCTCTCCCCCTCTCCCTCCCTCCCTCCCCTCTCTCTCTCTCTCCTCTTCCACATTGTGGCTTGCAATACATACAGTTAGGGTTGACTGATGCTTTTTCTAAAAGACTCTTTCCCAACCTTATCCTGAGGGCAGAGAAGTGTCGTATCATATAAGAGCATTCCTTTGGCTATCTTTGCTCTAATGGGCATTTATATCTCCTAGCAGACACCTGCCTATCAGAGAAAAGCAAATCCCAAAGTGTAGAAGCCATCCAAATTAATTTCACACCTTTTGTGACAGGAAAAGGTTATCACTTCCACCTCTTTGGAATAAATTTTCTCTCTATTGCAAAACATGCTGGTAGCTAGCTATTCTCTGAGATAATCTCAACGTAATAAAGTGCCTTTGGAGCTTCGCGAGAGAACCTTGTTTTCCCAGTGTTGTAATTCTGTCATCTCTTCCTCAAGATTTCAGGCTCCAGATCTTGTTTTCCACATTAATTCAAGTTGGAGTGAAGCTTCGATCATGTTGGCAAACATTCCAAAATGGAAATGAATTCCCAGGTTCTCACTAAAAATTGCAACATCCTCACCAGCCCAATCTGGATGACATTTTGGATCTTATGTAATGTCTGGTTTCCTAAGGAATTAAAAGCTTTCTTTATATAGCTCTGCCCAACAAATTTTTAATAAGGCCTACACCTAATTACCTCTCACGAACAAGCAAAATCTGACTCCTTGAATACTGATCACCCAGAAATCCTTTTTTTTGAGCCAAGATTTTTATTTTCAAAACTGATTTAAATCACAAATTCAGAAGCCATAGAAGTCATCTTTCACTTTTCTTTTGATGAAATAGCTGATGGGTGAGCCTGCCCTTAAGGGCAGAGTCCAAGAAACTGGGGAGTTTGGCCGTGTGGATGTGCCCTCTTCACTTTCTTCCCTATGCTTAGCATCAAGCCACTGCTCAGTTTTACCTGACCAAGATGATTTATTGTTTGTAAGCATTATGGGTGTGCTTAACTATCTCATGTCTACAATTGCCTATGACTTAACTGAACTCAGATATTTTTTCCATGTGTAGATGAGAAACTGACAGTTAAAGTGGTTTTGTGGATTTATTTAACAAACCCTTAAGCATAATATGTGTCTAAGCTCACAATGACATGGCAGAGCCAAGTTCACACACAACCTTCTGATGAAACTATGCTTTAAGGACTCTTAGGAAATTTGTAGGTTTTCAACACAACACCGACAGCAGTGTCAGCTCCAGGGAGTGCAGAGTAATTCTAATTATTGAGAAGTTAAGGGAATACTAGCCCTAGCCAGCCATCCCAATGAGAGCCTGGCAAGAAGCCAGAGGAACCACCACACCATGAGGGCCACCATTTTCAGCATCTGGACTCCACAACTCGTCAAAGCTCCACCCAAGGGAAAAGCCCATCTCTCCCCACTCATCAGTAAATGCACGAGATGAGAGTACACTAGTATACTAGTATACTCTCAGAGTATACTACTGGAGAATATACCACCCGCACAGCAGAGCCTGGCAAGCTACCCATGTTGTATTTGATATGTCCAAAACCAGTAACAATTATAGACCTCATTCCCATGACCTGAATGAATGGTTTGAGGCTCTTTGTGTTCCTGGAGTGAGCAGATACCCTTGGGCTACACTAGCACACGACACCGACGTATGAAGATACTACTGGTGCCGGCTGGAGCAAATCGATGATCAACGGAAGACAAATGATACAAATGATACAAGGCAAGGAATACTTGCAAAATTATGTTGTAAAACCAGAGTGTTCTGGTTAAAAGAGGTGGGGAGGGGCAAAAACATAAGATTACAGACATGGAAGGCACTATTCTGACTTTGAGAATCAAAGAAGGAAGGCTTTATCAGGGAGATGCTTTTGAGCTGACCCTGGGGGGAAAATGACTCATGTGGAGCAATAAGAGAACATCTTATGTGTTCCCACTTCAAACCCAAGAAACTCCAGGAAACTCACTCATGAACATGACCCAAGGCATAGAAGAAGCACAGAGAATGCTTCTCCTATGAACTATAAACTTCTTCTATGAGCTTCATAGAAGAAGTTCAGAGAATGCTGCTAGCAAGGTGGTTCAGGTATGGGTTTCAGTTTGGCTTTTCCACCTTTGACCATTCATGTCTCCTAACTTTCTGGTTGTATGGCTTAAAGTGAGGGAAATAGTACCTTCAAATTCTGGTTCCTTACCCACAGTGAGAATGCAGTGTGTTCATGGACAGACTGACGCTGTTGGGAGTGATAAACAAAAGAAGATAAGGGGAGGGAAAGAAGGGGAGTGAGCTTCCTTCTCCAGAAACCATGGAAAGAGGCATATATAGGAGACCTGTTAAGTATAAGCTTTTTCTTCTACAGGATATTTTCTAGACTTTTCTCTAAGGGCTTACAAGATCGCTCTTACTTATTTTTCTCCAAACTAATGTTAATTTGATTTTTGTTTCAACTATTGTTACTCTGTAAGCTTCCCACCATCATCACATGAGGGGCTTTAATACACCATAGTCATTTTTTTCACTCTAGTGATGGATTTTAGTAAGTGAGGATTTTTCAGTTTCCAGAAGAACTTCATATCCAAATCATTTTTTCTTTGAGCCTCAGTTTCAACAATACGTTTTTCACCAACTTCCCTAGACCCCCCAGGTTCTTTGTTGTCTTTCATGATCACAACTGTCTTTGCTTTAGTTATTGATGTGAATCTATCATTATCTATCTACCTACCTACCTACCTATCTATCTATCTATCTATCTATCTATCTATCTATCTATCTATCTATCTATCTATCTATCTATCTATCTATCTATCTATCTATCTATCTATCTATCTATCTATCTATCTATCTATCTATCTATCTATCTATCTATCTATCTACCTATCCATCCATCCATCCATCCATCCATCCATCTATCATCTGTCTGTCCGTCTGTCTGTCTGTCTTTCTATCTTTCTGTCTGTCTGCCTGCCTGTCTGTTTGCCTGTCTGCTTATCTGTCTATCTGTCTGTCTGTCTGTCTGTCTGTCTATCTATCTATCTATGCTTCCTTTAAGACTTTAGGGTATATTTCCTCCTCTTCTCCTTTTCCTCCTCCTCCTTTTCTTTTTCTTCTCCTTTTTCTTCTCCTTCTCTTCCTCCTTTTCTTCTTTTTCTCTTCTTTTCTTCTCTCCCTCCTCCTCCTCCTTGTTTTTGTGAGCACAGGGGTCACACCCACTGATACTAAAAGGGTTTCTCTGACTGTACTGAGGAATGACTCTCGACGGTGCTCAAGGACTATGTGGGGTGCCAGATACTGAAACTGGATCAGTTGTGAGAAAGACAAGTAACTTAACTGCTGTCCCAGCCTCTAAGACATGTTTTTAATGGCACTACAACATACATAGTTGTTAGTGGCACTACATAGTTGTTAATGGCACTACATAGAAATCTGTGTAGGGGTTTGTGATTTTATTTTCTGAAGTGCTGAGCTCCCATAGCATCTAGATCAAAGGTTAATTGGGATGACTAATGGAAAGCAGGATTGCCCCTCATCCCACTTGCTAATTCTCAACATCATATTTTTTTTTTGCTTTTTTTGGGTCACACCTGGAAATGCTCAGGGGTTTCTTCTGGCTCTGCGCTCAAGAATTACTCCTGGCAGTGCTCAGGGGACCATATGGGATGCCAGGGATCAAACCCTGGCTGGCATGGGCCAGCCGCAAAGCAAGGCAAATGCCCTACCCGCTGAACTATTGCTCTGGTCCCTAAACATCATTTTTAAAGGGTGATAGACCAAGACCCAGTTTAATTAACAGTCTCTCAATGATTTAGGGAAGTATCTCCCACAAATTGAAAACAAATTCAATGATTCAAAGATTAGAAATTATTTTCATTTTGTATTTACCACTTGGAAGTACATAGCACGACTCAATAGGCTTATTTTTGTTATAAGAAAATAACTTTTACTAAAATATAAATGGGCAAATCAGGGAGGAAACTACTGGGATTCTAGGAACTTCCTACCTGTCCCAGATATACCTCCCTGTGGCCTAATTGAGACCTATGAAAAGAAAAAAATGGGTGCAATGACTTTTACTTGAAGGAAGAGCAGGAGACTAGATCAGGCTAGATCAGGAGACTAGAGCATTAACCTAACAGGAAGCTCTGAGAATGAATATGTCTTTATCAGCAAAATAATAAGCAGTGGGGATTGAGTAGCTGAAGATATCTGAGACACTTTCCACAAAGGACAGGCAGTCATTGGTAGGAATGACCAGAGAAGGGCCTGAATGCCACACTTCTTTTGTTATGCAGAAGGAATTCAAGAGAGACACTGAACTTATGATTATGACCCTACAATGATAATAGGACAATACAGCTTCGTGATGGACCCAGTGTCCACAGGGGTCACTCCCCTGTGGACAAACACACACAAAAGAGTGTGACACAGCTTCCTGTTGAATCTCATTGAGCCTCTTTCCCTTTCCTGCAGATCATTTACGGTTGCCATTGGCTTTCGTTTTAAAATAGATCCTATCTTCCATTTTGGTTATCTGAGAGCAAATAGAGACCACCTATCCGTGACAATGGCAAAAGCAACTTGCTAGAGACTAAAACCATTTTCACTTCCCTTCTTTTCTTTGGGATTCCACCATTGAGGTGGCAGGAAAAGTTTTGGTATTTCCATAAATACCAAACCTTACGGGACTGGAATTGAGATTCAGAGAACAACTTTGGCAAATGTGGCACATCTCGAATTAAATCACATCTGCCAGTCTCCAGATCTCACAGTGTTTTGATTGCTTTTCACCTCAACCTGAACTCATCCCTAAGATCTTGATATAAATAATCCTGAAAGTTGAATTCCAATATTGTAAATATTCAAATCCATGTAAAGTTCCTCAGGACTCCTCCAGGTTCATGAGCTTGATTCTTTGGCTTTGATGCATGGCGATGAAATGAACGGCATCAGCCTTCTGATGATGAGGACAAAGGGTTGAGCTTCCCTCACGCAGTGGCTTTGGCTCTTCCCCAGAGGTAGTTTTCTTTGAAAACTATGGCTGCTCCTTTGAAATTCTAGTTAAGATTTCACACTCACAATCTTAATTTGTGATCTTGATTTGGTCATCACTTTGATTATTGGAAACAGGACATTCTCTTGGGGAAAAATCAGGGACTTGGTCATTGAGTTCCCAAATGAAAAGCTTCTTTCTCATCATCTGGGTAGAGTGCCTGGGTGAGCATGACAAAACCTTGGTGAGATTCAGAGACTCAACCATCCCTGTGTGTGTGAGGGCCTCAGAGAAAGCCCGCTCGGATCACACAGAGAAAGCGCTCCAGAAACATATCTGCAGAAGGAACTGTGAGTTTGCTTGGGCTGTAAATGGAGCACCACAGCCTGGGTAACTTAAGCAATAAAAATGGATTTCCTAAGAGAAAGAGAGAGAGAAAGAGAAAGAAATAAAGAACCTGCCATAGAGGCAGACTAGGGGGAGGGGGAAGGACATCGGGGACATTGGTGGTAGGAAATGGGCACTGGTGGAGGGATGGGTGCTGGAACACTGTATGGCCGAAACCCAAATATGAACATCTTTGTAATTGTATATCTCACAGTGGTATAATAAAATATTTTAAAAAATAAATAAATAAAAAAGAAAAAATGGATTTCCTCACAGCTCTGGAGGAAAGACATTCAAGATCAAGGCATCGGCAGAGCTGGCAACTTCTGAAGCGTCTCTTTGTTGGCAGCTCATTACCTTCCTGGGTCTTTTCATGATTGTTTCTCTGTGCATCCTCTGTCCTGAATTCTCTCTTTATAAGGACCGCAGGGAGATTGGTGGAAGGCCTACTCTCATTTTAACTTAGTCACCTCTTCAAATATCCTACTGCCAAACATAGTCACATTTCAGGTACTTCGAGATAAAGGGCTACAACATACAAACTTGGGGATGGGGGAGCAGGGGATAGAGACAAAATTAAGCTTACTAAAGCTTTGAAGAAACTAATGGAACTATTCAGAGAAATTCATTTTCTAAGAAGTTAAGAGACAATGAGAGAGACAGAGCCGAGTAAGCTGGGACACATGCCTGGCAGGCACAAAGCCCCGAGTTTGATCCCCAACACCTCATGGCCTTTGATCACCAGCGGATACAGCTCAGCTCTGGTGCACCTAAGCAAACGCCACGGAGTCTCCAAAACAAAACAAAAACAAGAACAAAAATTAACAGCAAAGGACCACTCCTGGGAATCTACTCTGGGAAACCAAAAATACGCAGCGGAAACACCATCCCTACTTTTATGTTCATAGCAGCATTATTCACAATAGCCAGAATCTGGAAACAACCAGAGTGCCCGAGAATTGATGACTGGATAAAGAAGCTTTGGTATATCTACACAATGAAATACTATGCAGCTGTTAGGAAAAATGAAGTTATAAAATTTGCCTATAAGTGGATGGACATGGAGAAGATTATGTTCAGTGATATTAGCCAGAAGGAGAGAGACAGATACAGAATGACTGCATTTATTTGCATGACATAAACATATATGTACATATTATGATACCAATATCCAAGGTCAAGTGAAACATATATCAGGAGGTCTTGTCAAAGGTGGAAATTATCACAAACGTGTGGGAGTCAGAGGCTAGGTAAGATAGAAAATGGAACAGTGTGCTAACAATTGTCGAGGGTACTAATACCAACCTAGAACTGAGCATTAAATAGAGGCAAAAAGATACATATGACAACCCTTTAATGTATGTTCTGTAATCCATAGTCTGGAAGGGAAGGAAAAGAGAAAGAGAGAGAAAGGGAAAGAAATAAAGAACCTGCCATGGAGGCGGGTTGGGGGAGGGTGAGGGAACCGAGGACTTTGGTGGTGGGAGATGGGCACTGGTGGAGGGATGGGTGCTGGAACACTGTATGACCAAAACCCAAATATGAACTTTTTAATTGTATATCTTTGTAATTGTAATAAAAACACTAACAGCAAAGGAAAAAAAGTCCTCCTTCTATCACTGCATTAACATATTTTAATATCTCATTTGGAAATGAAACATTTTTCTTTCCACACTTGCTTCCACTGAGCATATCATTCTGTCTTCTATTGCAGTTAACTGTGTCTCCCCAAACCACTCATAAGATCTCAGAAGGCAGCAGGACTGTTTTTCAGCCTTTGCTACTGGCCTGCACCACAGGGCTTCCTGTGAGAGAGATACACAGCCAGCTTCGAATATAACTCACTTAGCAAACATATCCTGGTGTTAGTCCAGGGCAAGCTCTGGGCTAGCCACCTGTTATGGCAGTGATTGAAGGTTAGTGACTGTGATTTCAAGGACTGAAGAAGGCACTGTGGATCAAGCAAGGCTGGAGTGTGTTCAGATCTCCCTTCAGCAGCAGCTGTGTTTGAGGGACATCCCGGGGGTTCTCTCAGAGAGGCAAGCAGGGCTGAGTACTGCAGAGTGAATTTACACTTGACCTGCCTTCACTCCTGGGGGATGCTGGGAAAATATTGTTTTCTGGCACCTCAGCTAGGAAAATTTTTCAACATAGACCTGATGAAGGAGTTCCTTTATATTTGGGCACAATGGCTTCCCAAGTGGGGGGTCTGTGGTTCCTGGCCAGACCCAAGGACCTCTGTCCTTATGTAGCTCCTGCGCACTTTCATCAGAATTAGGTCTGTAGCAGCCAGGTGACTCTCCTGAAGCCAGAAATGGGTCAGGCTGGCAACAGCAAACCTACAGACCGGCCACATAGGCAGGGCAGCAGAGGGCACGGAGGGCTTTGCTAACTCAGGGGGATTCTGGGCTGTCTCGGTGGCCACACTGAGACACAGGAATGACAGGAAAAGACCTTTCAGTCTGGTTTAGTGTTTCTGCTTTTCATCAGCATGAAAAGGTTTTTTTCCTTCTTGTCAGCCCTCTCCTGGGTCTTATTACATAACCCACATTTTTCACAGTGTTTCTCACTTCTAGCCCATCAGAACTGTCCTTCTATTCCCCCTGGGTATGTGGCCTTGGACAATTCTGGAAGGAGAAAATATTTTGTGGGATTTTTTGACTATTTGATAGAAGAGCATAAGGGAGAGTTTGAATATGGCTGCTTAGAGGCTGCCAAGAACCTGAGCTTTATCCTAAGAGTCATGTTCTTCCTTCCTGGAACAAACATTTGCTCTGAGGTTCAGGAGGAGATACACTGAGGTATGTTTCATATTTACATGATTTCTCCCATCTTGTGGCTAGGACTTTTTTCAGTACTGAATAGTTCAGAAGATAATGGAAATATATCATTTCCTGCATTGCCTGTTTCTCAAAGGCAATGATGAACCTTTTCATTTTGAGTAGACAGTGAGAAGCATGGTGCAGAGTTCTCTTAAACACAGAGTGACAGCTCACAAGCCCTTCGGTGTTAGGAAAGTGGCTTTGCCAAATCTCATTTGTACTTTCCTTGGGGCTGAGAGTGAAGACAGTTTTGAGGCTAGCCCCTGGGTGATACAAAAGTAGTAGATGTGACTTTGAAAACGGAGGAGGATGGTCTAATAAGCTAGGAAAATGTGTTCCATCGCATTTCTCTGAAAACTTTACACTGTATGTAGCTTGAATAATAAATTTATTTCTCAGGACTTCTAGATAAAAGATATGTATATACTAATAACTCATTGATGTGCTATTAGAAATGTCACACTCATTTCAAAGCATGAATATATGCCACTGTAGGTGTAGTGTCTTTTGACACACATTTAAGGATTCTGTTTCTACCTGTTTTCTACATACCAGTGGGGTCCTCAGGTGCTAAATCTTGGCTTCATCATAAGTGTGGGCCCCTGTCAGTCATCAGTGGCCCATGGAAACCCATATGGACTTGAATAAAGCTCACAATACCTGCAAACCTACCTCCCTTTGACACAATCTCTTTAGCTAGGCAGGTTTTCCCACCTAACCTTGAATCTTTGCCACCAGATATAACCTTCAGCCCACTCTCGTGTGCACAGCTTTTTTGCTTTCATTGATACAAAATTTTGTTGCCTTGATGTGCACCCCAGAAACATTTATCATATTCGTGTTTAATTTAGGCTATTTGGGGGATTCACATTTTACACTTAAAACTGCAATGTTATGTTTAATTTAAAAAACTGCAATGTTATAGCACTTCAATTGTTTGAACTGCTGTGTGAATACTCCACAGTTATTTTCCATTCTCCTTTGGATGGGCATTTGGGTGGATTCCCAGCTTCGCTATTTGTGAGTTGCCTAGCTCTGGGCATTCTGATACATGTTGCTTCTTGTTGAAGTGTAAAGATGGAATTGTGGGAGCACAGCCTCGATGAAGTAGTCAACTTTAGCAGATGAGGACAGTGTGTGATGTTTTATGGAGTCAGCACCTATACACAAAAAGGACTGCGATGACTCCTGCTGTTAGTATCAGCTCTCTGTGATAAGAATCTTTTTCTCTTTGATGTTTCTTGTTTTTTTTTTTCTTTTTGGGTCACATCCGGTGATGCTCAGGGGTTACTCCTGGCTCTGCACTCAGGAATTACTCCTGGCGGTGCTCGGGGGGACCATATGGGATGCTGGGGCTCGAACCTGGGCCGGTATGGGCCGCCGCGTGAAAGGCAAACACCCTACCCACTGGGCTATCGCTCCGCCCCCTCTCTTTGATGTTTCACTCAGAAATGTTAAGAAGAAAACTAATGTCTTTTTTCTACTAACCTAAGATTATATAAGGATACACAAAACGGAAAGTGGTAGATCATGCCAAATTTAGCAGCAACACCACTGATAAGGTAAGACAAACTGAAACAATAAACTGCAGTAGAATAGTGCCTCAAATGGAACAGTTTTATCTAATGTCCAGGGAAAAATTAATTTCTAAACACTGCATGTGCTGAATTCAGAGTTCATGTTGTAGATATCAGAACTCCGAAGTTCACCAGCTCTCCCTACCTGCTCCTAAATGTGCTGTTATGGAAACCTGAGTTTTCTCCTCAGCTGCACATATGAGTCTCTTTCTTTGTGAAAAAGACCTGATATACTTTTTCTTGAATCTGTGTAAGTGCAAATATGGGTCCAATAATGGCATCATTCACAGCTTGTGAGTAATCATCAGCAAACACTTAATTTTACTGTTCACTAAACTATATTCAATGTTTGACTTGGACAATTTATATTTTTGTTCAGATATTTCTTGACTTCTCCGTGGGAAAAAAAATACATCCCCTTGTAGTATAACTTCATGTGAAGCAATGTTTCTTAAAGATGATGTATTCTAATCTGAAGGCAAAAAAAAAAAACACTAGAAAGCAACTTACCTTCACATAGAGCTGCTGAAATTCCTCTAGGTTCAGTCTCCCACTGGGGCAGTCCTTGAGAAATCCTTTGTACCATTGCTTGAGCTCATGCTCATTGAACTCTGTGCTCTTTACCAGGTCCTCCATCACTTCGGGGCCAGTTTGCTGTTCTGTTTCCCCATTCTGTCTAAAGAAAAGCAAATCAATGCAATTAGTGCCTGAGCCCTGATCATTTCAAACTTGATTAGCAGCCAAATTTATGTTCCAAGCAGTCCCTTGGTGGGAAGGGAATCCCTCCAACATCTGATCAATGGCTACTCAAGTAAGCATCCTTCTGAAAAAAGGAGCAAAGAGACTCACAGTTTAAAAGACTGGAAGTCACCCTCTTCCCTCATGTATTGTCTTTGGCTTGACATTAGTTTCCTAATGGAAAGATAACTGTCAAATTTTGAGCTCTTCATATTAAATACATGGAAGCTAGTTAGAGTCTTCATATACCAATTATAATCCATTAATACTTGCTACAGGAATGCTTGCTTACTGAATTAACATTACTTTGCACTATTATTATTATTATTATTATTATTATTATTATTATTATTTTGTTTGGTGGCCAAACCCAGCTGTGCTCAGGGTTCACTTCTGTCTCTCTACTCAGGGATTAGTATTGGTGCAAGAACATGTGGGGTGCTGGAGGTTAAAACCAGGTCTGCTATGTGCAAGGCAAGCACCTTACCCTCTGTGCTATCTTTCCAGCCCAATGTGCAGAATTATTCACTGTCACTATATCACTGTCTTCCTGTTCATCATCGATTTGCTTGAGCGGGCACCAGTAACATCTCCATATGTCCTGTCTCATGCTAGTAGAGACCAAGGGCATCTGCTTGCTCCAGGAACATAAAGAGCCTCAAACCATTCCATCAGGTCATGGGAATGAGGTCTATAATTGTTACTGGTATTTGGCATATCAAATACGACACGGGTAGCTTGTCAGGCTCTGCCGTGCGGGTAGCATACTCTTGTAGTCATCTCAAAATCCAGCATTTATTGATGAACTGCTCAGATGTATCACTCACTTTTGCTCCCTCAACTTACATTTAACAATTTTATTCTAAGTCCAAATACTGTCTCTTTCCTTCAAAAAAAGATCAAAAAATGTTTAATAGTCAAATGATTAAAAAGTGACTTGAAAGTTTTGATGAATAATGGTGCCAATTGATCTAGTTCTGTAAGTTGCAGCTTTTTCCCCCTAAGTGAAAATAGCTAATTTTTATTAGTCACCTCTTCAGAGACATTCTACAACATTGTCTCCAGAGGTACTGGTTTTAAGGCTATTGGTTTTTGATGGCTTCTGTGAGGTAATGGTTGAATTTCAATTGACTTAACTCTATCTGTAATTGTTATTATGAACAAGTAAAATAATAGAATGAAAAAATAATCTTTCCTGTATCATATCAATTTTTTACTAGACGGTGTAGCCAAGAGCACATTAGGGCTTAGATAGACTAATCAGTAGTTTGAGGTCATCGGATTTTTTATTCCTGATTCAGGAGGCATTTATTGATTCAGTGATGTATTCTGAATTACTTAAGTTAAAATTAATTGCTTTATCTTTTATTTTTCTTTAGTAAAGTGTACATTAATAACAAAATTTAGAGACTTAGTGTAATGACTAATTAAAAAATGAAAATAAAGATTAAGAAATACCCTAAAATTCAAATGAGTATATTAATGCAGGAGAATTAAGCATTCATTTTTTAAAATTCCTCTAATGCTGTTTTTATACTAAAAAAAGGAACCAAAGCCAATTTTTAAAAGTCAAACTAGACTTGAAAAATCTGAGGGACCATCAGAGTTTTACAAGATGTTTAAAATCTTGTTAGAAGAAGCTGAGTTTGATTTTGAAGAATTTACCCCAGTATATTTGAGACAAATTTTCTCCCAGGCAGGTCTACACTTGCAGTAGCCAAGAAGAGATAATCTCATCACATACTTATTTTTTTAGCCTTCTTTTAAAACATGTTCCACACCCACTGTCAGTAACTTGCCCTAACATTGAACAGTTCTTTCACTGTAATGAAACTAATGCACTCTTGCTTCTTCCAAAACACTTCCTCTTTGGCACTATCCCAATGGCACACTGATGGGCAAAGATACCATAAACATGGCCTTTTGTCTTCCAAGCTCTTCTGTTGCTGAGAAGGACCAGAGGCTGGGAACTATGCCTTTGATCGTGGAGCTTCTCTACTTATTTTTGCTCTTCACATTCCAAGACTCTTATTAATTTTGAGTCTCTTAATTGTAAGTTACAGATGCATGATAGAGATAGATGAGGGATTCCACAGCTGGATATGTAAATTGAGTGGTGACTCAGGTGTCAGATTTAACTAATCTGGATAAGAAACTGCAATTCATAGTTATCCTGATAATTAGAAGCAATAGTTATCAAACTCTTTAGTATTTCACTTTTCTTTTAGTAGAAAATGACAAATTTTCATTATAGAATCTTACCTATCACTAACAGCTACTGAGTACTCAGTGTTAGCTGTGAGGAGCATTGAGTATTTTACAAACTTGATCCCTAACCCTAATATAACTTAGCAGTGAAGATTAGAGACACTATTTTCTCTCTCTTTCTCTCTCTCTCTTTTTCTTTCTCTCTCTTTCTCTCCTTCTCTCCTCCTCCCTCTCAATGATGCTCAGCTGGTAGCATAGACCTAAAGATTTAGGGATCACGCTTGGAGGTGCAAGGGGTATTCAGGACAACACCAGTAGAGCTCAGAAGATGATCAAACTCAGGTCCTTGTATATGATAAACATGTGCTCTACCAGTTAAACTCTCTTGACCATAGGGGATTTCTCTTGAATTGTTCAAGAGGTGCCTGGTAGAGATGAATTTGAACATGGCTCACCAAGACATCAGCTGGACAGTGACAGACTGTTCAATGGAAGGCATTTTAAGAGCAAGAACAGGAGTAAAGGAAGAAAGGTTTAGAGGCTGAATCTGTTTCTCAGTACTGAAAGAAGGATAAGAGAGACCGTCATTTCAGGCCTCTGGAAAGACTGTTAGATTTACCCAAACAACAAATTTAGAAGTGTGCTAATATTAGAAATGGGAAAATAAATTAAGTGTTGCTAACCATCCCACCCTTCAAATCCCTAGAGCCTTAGAAGGTCAACAATGTGTCAGACTCTCTTTTAGTCAAGGTAGCTTGGAATTCCCATTTATCATCTTAAGATGCTTTAAATTGCTCCAGCTGCCTGGGAGAGGGTGGGCTCCTGAAGGCAGAGAGAATATGAGGACCAGGAATCACAGTTTCACAGATTTAAACGCAATATTAAATGCCTTCATGCTTCATGGTATAGTGCATAATAGGTTCTACCACTCCGCTGTGCCTGGGTGGATCAAGGAAAGTCAAGTCCTGACATGACATGACTCAGATTGTCACTGCCACTGCCCTCACTGGTCTTTCCTGGATTAACGCTTAGTCTCGCTTTTGGGACTTTATGACTCCAATCCATATTTGCCGTGTATCGTGCATGAAATTCTGAAACTTAAGCTTACCATCATTTCCTCTCCTTATCGCCTCAATCATTCTTTGCTGACTTCAAGATGCATACTATTTCCCTAGCCTGACAGGTTCTGCCCTTTTCTATCCTTATTTCCACCAAGCTGTCTTGTTATTTCATCTTCCTGCAATAGCCATCTGCTCCAGTCCCAGGATTTACATCCAGCCCTTCATGCTTTGCACATGTTGTTTTCTTTTCCAGGAATGACTTCTCCTTTATTCAGCAAACTTTGCATCACTGGTCTTAGTCACATAGCTCCTACTCTATGAAACTTCCACAAACTTTCCAAGACCAATTCAGGCATCTTTTCTATTAGACACCTCCCTTTTCTTATAAAAACCCTGGAGGGCTGAAGATGGGCCAGGAATATGGCTTAGTGGTAGAGTGTCTGCCTTGCAGGCTTGAGGGAAATATGTCCACCCAGGCTCAGCCACAAAAATTTGAGGACATTGGACAGCCCCAGAACAAAGTATGTGATCCCTGGACTTTGATTGAGAAAGGCAAAAAATTTTTAAATTTCTATGATTATGAGGGTTTTAAAAATTGTATTGTTAATTTCTTTTTTTTCTTTTCTTTTCTTTTTTTTTTTTTTTTGCTTTTTGGGTCACACCTGGCAATGTTCAGGGGGTTACTCCTGGCTCTGTACTCAGGAATTACTCCCGCGGTGCTCGGGGGACCATCTGGGATGCCAGGGATCGAACCCAGGCCGGCACAGGCCGCCGCTGCAAGGCAAACGCCCTACCTGCTGGATATCACTCCGACCCTGGATTGTTAATTTCTTAAGCAAGAAACTATTTTTCCTTGCATCCCTGGTATTAAACAAACATTTTTTGAGGGGAAAATTGAATGAAGGAACTGAACCTCTGTGGGATAGATATTCAAGGTCTCTGCCACTGTTCATAATCGTTAACATGCTCCTTTCTGAGAAAATGAGTCTCCTAATAATTTATGCATGATGAAAGTCAATGCAATTCTAAGCATAATGGAGGCAGCACATGTATGAAAGGGAAATAGCTTATCCAGGAAATTGGTTTTGTTTTGTTGGTTTGGTTTGTCTACCTTCATCACTACACTTTTAACACCTGAAGGGGGCCCTTTAGTCTCAGGTTTCTCTGTTCTTGAAATCCAGGTGGAGTTTTAGTAATAAATGAAAAATAAATGAAAGCATCAATGCTAAATGAAAAATGTCAGTTTTTCATTTCATTTCTCATCAGCGATAAATGAAAGCACCAATGGGTGAGATTTCTCGGTCTATCCACCTTTGTTCTGAGGCTGCAGTGATAAGGACTCAGTGTCTTTCACTGTGAATTCAGGATGACAAAACAGGTGAAAAAACAAAATGACAGTAAAACATATAGACATCTGCGTAAAAATTCTGATATAACGCGAGAGTGATTTGTCCCAGACTTACTCTATTTTCCTGAGAAAGTTTCTTTCCTTCCTGTCATTAAGTTTCTCATTTATAAGCTAAATGAGTTAGACGAAAGGGCCTTTAAGGCCCTTCTAAAGTTACTACTCACTGACTTGCAACACAAGTTTTGATAATAAAACATGAGTCAGAGTTCCAGTGGACTTGTCTTAAGAGAGTCAGCACATGTTGGCCCTGTGGATCCTATACTTGAGAACTTGTCAGTACTTGAGCACTTTCTAAGAGAGGAGTTAGACACTGAAGAGCATTATTTATTTTTCTTGCTTTACTTTGTGTTTTAAGCACAATGGTTTGCTGTTACTGGTAGGGTTTCTTTTCTTTTCTTTTTTTTTTTTTTTTGGGAGTCACACCTGGCAATGCTCAGGGGTTTCTCCTGGCTCTGCACTCAGGAATTACTTCTGGCGGTGCTCGGGGGACCATATGGGATGCCGGGGATCGAACCCGGGTGCAAGGTAAACGCCCTACCGCTGGGCTATCGCTCTGGCCCCACTGGTAAGGTTTCATGAGCACAATATCCCAATATCAGACCCTTCTGCAGCAGAGTGCCCACTTCCTTTCCCCACCATGGCCCGAATTTCTTCCCCACATCCTGCACCCACACACCCATTAGATTTCAGTTCAGGCCCAAACCAAATAGCTTCTTATTGCTTTCATGTCATTAGAGAGAAACAGTGTTAGGCATAAAATGATCCTGATCGGGGTTTAAGGACAAATGCACACTACCAGAAAAGGGCCCATGGAGGAGGAAAGCCTGGCCCCAAACTGCAAATATCCAGGAGAAAACACATTTTACAACAGACTTTTATCTCTGAAATGAGATTGTAAGAAAGAGACAATTAGTATCCCCTCATGAATGATGAGTTTGAAGTGAATAAATATGAAGTGCCCCTAGCTAAACCAGGGAGTGAAAACTAGCACAGAAAGGATGAATGTAATTCTCTCTAGTCCACTGGCTTGTTTCTTAACACACTCACCTTCTCTTGCCCAGGATGCTGCAACTATTTACTAAAATGTCTTTCTGTCTTGACTTTTTTCCACTTCTTGTCTGTTTCCGACCATATCTTAATGGTGTAGTTCCAGAGCAGAAGAAGCTGCTTTATGGAATATAAGAATTCCATAAAGACAAAGCTCTGAGGCTTCCTTGAAAGCTTCACCAACAGGAGTTGAAAAGCACCCAGGAATATACTTTTCTCCCCATAAACTCTTATCTTGAAAATAAGTCAAGTAGAAAATTGTGTGTGTGTTTGTGTATGTGTGTGTGCGCCGTGTGTATATGTGTGTGTGTGTTTCTGAATTCAGTCACTATTACCTAGGTCAGTAGTGTAGCACATAGAAAAACATGTCCTCCGCCTGGCTGAATCTTGATTCATTTAAAGACGGGGACTGAGAGGGAGCAACCCTGTGAGGAGGCTGACTGACTGCTGGGTAATAATAATGTGACTGCTGGGTAAGCACATTATTGCATAATAGGGCCTGGAAATAGGGTCCATAGCAGAAAAAGTAAAGGGCTTTAAGGGCCTAGGCTGGAGACCTATGAAATGCACAGTAGTCAGACGTGGAGGAATCTTGACTGGAAACCAGCCAACCTGACAAACATCAGATCGTCTCTCTGGGCCCTGTGCTCCTCACATGTGTGCAGTTTGAATTGGAAGAGATAAGCCTTGTTCACTCTCGGATTCCTGCTTAAATATTACTTTGTTGGCCAAACTAGGTCAATTGCTATCTTCTTCATAACAATTCCTTAATAGACCTCACTACTCAACTCTTAGTCCTTTGTTTTTTTTTTAATTTTTTATTATACCACCGTGAGACATACAATTACAAAGGTGTTCACAATTGGTTCTTGGTAATACAGTATTCCAGCACCCATCCCTCCACCAGTGCCCCATTTCCACCACCAATGTACCCCACCCCTCCCACCCATTCCCAGTCTGCCTCAACAGCAGGTAGCCCTGTTTCCTCTCTTTCTCTCTCTGTCTCTCTCTATGTCTCTGCATCTCTCTCTCTCTCTTCTTTTACACATTGTGGCTAGCTCTGCAGATATTTCAGAGTTTATCACTTAAATCTCTTTGTGTATATTCAATGGTGATCAACTCTTAGTCCTTTGGAATACAATTTGGTATTAGTTATGACCCATGGTCTGGTTCATAGGAAACCTACTGGTCAAACATGTCTAAGATCTATGACAAAGGTCCCATGCTAGGTACTAGGTATAAGGAGAAGATAGGATTTTAGCCCCACAGGGTTTAGAAGTGAAAGCAGGAGTTGTCACAAATTTTGGAATCTAAAGCTTGGTGAGATGAATACTCAGGGAAGAAAGCATTGAGGATGGAGAAAAATCTCACCGGATCAGTGCTTTGCCTGGGATTGGTCCCAGTTTAAAAATTCTTAATATGCTCCCAAATTCAACTGACCATAAAAGTCACCTTGGATCATCCTGTTAAAATTTGTGAGGCTTTTTTTTTCTTTAGAAAGAAGCATTAAATGTGGTCATCAGTCACTTTGGGAAGCACTGACTAAGAAATCAAAGTGAAGGGTCTAAGGAAAGAGAACTTAAAGTAGCATAAGCATGCCTCAGTTCTAACTTCACTCTCCATATGATGCGCTGATAGAGTTTCAAGATCTCTGCATTAGGCTCTTGCATTAAGAATTCAAGTGTTGGCGGGAGCGATAGTCCAGTGGGTAGGGCGTTTGCCTTGCACATGGCCGTCCTGGCCAGCCCGGGTTCCATCCCGGCATCCCATATGTTCCCCCCAAGCACCGCCAGGAGTGATTCCTGAGTGCAGAGCCAGGAATAACCCCTGAGCATTGCCAAGTGTGACCCAAAAAAAAAAAAAAATAAAAAAGAATTAAAGTGTTAGTTCACATACTTTGCATCTGCAGGGCCCTGAATTAGCCCCCCCAGTACCTTAGGAATTTCCAAGCCTACCAGGTGTATTCGCAAACACTACTGCGTGTGGTCTGGTGAGCCCTGGCTCTCTTGATGCAGAACAGCATCACATTGTCAAGTCTGAGTGAGGCAAGGTCCCTACAACCTGGATAAATACCAAGGGTTCCCTGAGAACTCATTTGACGCCCCCTTGCACAAATGAAGAATTTGGAAATCCCTAAAATAGGCAAGACCAAAGCTTGAGAAGAACTGGCCCCTGGGCTCCTTTATCTGACCTTTTGGTTTCGGTTGAAGAGTTTGCAGCTCTTCAAGATGACAGGGGTGAGCGATGGCAGAACCACGATGAGAACCGGGTCCAATGACCCTGCTGGGTGTTCCCTCTGTCCCCGCCTCCGCCCCAGCATGCTTTCCCTTTGCCAAACACTCACAGCCTATACGCCAGGAGGCATGTTTATCTCTATGCCAGGATGTTGAAACAATCTCCATCCCCACCCCTCTTGGATCTTATAAACAATGACATGAGGTTGTAGTTTCCAGAGACTGTTAACCCAAGCCAAAAATCCAACCTCAAAGTGGCGCCACACAAAGTGTGGGGGTTTTCTTTGCTAATGCAAGCAAATGTCTGACTCTCTGGCTTCTTGCACACCTTTTTTTCCTTGTCTTTCTAACTACTCACAGGCTCTCAGAAGCATTCCTTGGGGGCAGGAAGATAGTTGACCCAGGCCAGCCTCTCGCACTGTCTCTAGGGTCTTGAGCATCCTCAGAAAGAAGAAATCTTTTCTAGCACCTTCTGATGCTATTACCGCAAATCCTGAACCTCAAGGGATTCCAGCCAAGGTTTGAGCACAGGCTACATCCTTGAAGACTCCATCAGATAAGAGTATTTATTATATTTGAATTAATAAGGAACAAGATTTTGAAGGCAGTGGTACTTAAGCGACTAGAGCTCTGTTTTAGAAAGTTGGATGAATACACAAAGGTATAAACTGAAGGGGCTGATCTAATTCCTTTGTTTGCTAGGGAAGTCCCAGGGAGGGGAGGGAGTATATACTAGGAACTTAGCAAATGAGTAGCAGCCTTGCACAGACCTGACTTCCAAGCTAGATAGCAAAAGAGGGATGTTGCAGTCTTATCTAAGCTTCTGATTCTTAGCACTTAGAGGAATTAAGGGTCTGTGATCCTGCAGAATTGGGAAGACTCAGACTCTGTAACCAGGACCGGAAGTATGACCTCCCCTCTCCTATTCAGACTCCATTCATCTGAGCTTCTCTTCAGCAAAGAAAGGGATTGTGGAATCTTGTGTAGATGGGCCAACTGGGAACTGCAAGTGGACCCTTTTGATCTGACTAGAGGGTTCCAAATAAAAACCTATTTGGTCACAAGGTCTCCAGGTACTCAGAGACTCTGATCTGCCTGGACCCAAGAGGTAAGGTCCTCAACCGCCATCTTCCTTCTTTTTCAGGTGGGAAGAAACTTTCCAAGCACTAAGGTTTTGGAAAAGTTTTTTTGCTGCCTAGGTGCTAGGTTATGACTTGGGAAAATTTCTGCTTAGACTAAGTTTCTTTATTATCTTTTGTTTGTGGATTTTCCTTCTTTTCCTAACAGGATATAATGTCTTTTTTTTCTTTTACTTTGACTTTAGAGGAAGAAAACTGGAACAGAGTGATACTTCAGTCGGACACTTCCCTTGCACATGGCTGGCCTGGGTTCCATCCTGGCATCCATATGGTCCCCAAGCAACTTCAGGAATAATTACCAAGAGCAGACCTGGCAGTAAGCCATGAGCATAACCATTTGTGGCCTCCAAGCAAAGCAAAACTGAAACAAAAAAATACCAAAAAAAAGAAAAGAAAGGGGCCGGAGAGATAGCACAGTGGGTAGGGCATTTGCCTTGCATGCAGCCAATGTGGGTTCGATCCCGGCATCCCATATGGTCCTCTGAGCACTGCCAGGAGAAATTCGAAGTGAGAGCCAGGAGCAACACCTGAGCATCGCCAGGTGTGACCCAAAAAAGCAAAAAAAAAAAAAAAAACAACTAGTACTATAGAGTCAACTGTGGGAAAAAATAATGCTCCTGCTGTGTACAAGACACATGATTTTGATAAATTACTTAGCTCAGTAGAACCTCATTTTCTTTCCCTGTGTATTGGACATGATGGCATTTGCTCTCAGCATTATTAGGGGAATCAATAAGATAACATGCTGAATTCCTTGATAATGCAGCAGGTTTTCAGAACTGGACTCAGCAATTGGGTGCTCTAGAAGAGGAGTTAGGCCTAAATTTTCTGTTTGGGGGCCACATCTCATGGTGCTCAGCCCTTACTCCTGGCTCTGTGCTCAGGAATTACCCCTGGTGGGCTGATGGAATCATAGGGGATGTTAAGATGTAGTGAACTTGCCACGTGCAAGACAAGTGCTCTCCCTCTGTACTAGCGTTCCAGCCCCAGGCCCAGACTTTTATACAGTAAGTTTTTCAAGCTTTCTAGACCCATAGACAGGCAGCTGGAAACTAATGCAGATACCCTGCCCTCAAATCTGGTGCATGCCAACAGAAGAACACACATCATGAGACCTGGGAGACATTTCCGTGGCTCCATTTCTGCTCCTTCCTTTAAGTAGAAGTGTTCCCCAACCCACCTGGCAGAAGAAAGTCATCTGAGGACCCCACAGCCCTGACTAAACATCAACTGTTAACTGAAGCTTCCAGCCAAAGCTTCAGTCAGAACAGAAGCATGAGCTGATTAATAGTTGCTAACCCCTCATCTGGCAGCATTTTGAGCAGCCGCCTACTTTACTGTATCTTATTTTTATTTCCCCGTGCATCTTGTCTCCAATCATCCTGTGTGTTTCTGAGAATTGATTTCTATGAAAGGAAACAGGCTGTCTCCGGCTGTATCAACCTCACTTAGTTCTATGAGGTATCAGTGAAAATGCTTTCTTTAATAATCACAGCCTTCTGTCCAACAGATTGTGTTCCAGCTTGTGCTGCCAAGTCCCAGTGGGGGAAGGACCATGGCCCTTATCTCATAGCAGCAGGGAGCTGCAGAGAGGCGCAGACCAGGGCACTGTTGTCACCTGCACATCCCAGGAGAGAGCTGGGGCAGCCCTGAGCATCACAGGGTGAGCCCTCTCCTTGCTTTCAGTGAGAACTTGGATTTCTAAAGGGCGAGTGGAATTGCCAAATGTCTACATAGAGTGTCTGAGCTGCTCTGACCTCAGCACTCCTTGTACTCACCATGTTTCTAAACTGTTATGGCTATAGTAACTCTGAAGAGTATTTTTCCTTCTGTGGGAGGACTTAAGTAGACAGAACTTTAAATTTCTCCTATCAAGACAGTTTTTATAAGGGCCAGAGCAAAATACAATGGGCAGGGCTCTCGCCTTTCATATGACTGATCCAAGTTTGATCCCTGGCATCCTACACGGTCCCCTGAGCACCACCAGGAGTGATATGTGAGTGCAAATTGAGGTGTAGTCTCTGAGCACTGTCAGGTGTGGGTACCAAACAAAAAAGAAAACAAAAATAATTAGTTTTTAAAAGGTGGTTTTTAAAGAATTAAGAAAAGTCTATTTGAAGAAAGCATAATACTAAAAATGTATTTATTCATTTACTTATCCAACAAAAACAGTTTAACAATATTTACCATAAAACATAAAAACATTTAGGAGAGTAGTAATATTACTCTCCTCAATATCTTCCTTGAACCTTATAATAATCAAACATAGCTTTATAGTCAGAAACAAGTGCATAAATAAAACTTAATAATGAAATATTTTGTTCACAAAATAAAAATTGGGATTCTTAGAAATTAAGCCCTTTCAGTGCCTTCAAGTAAACTTCTGCTTTTCAAAAAATAAAAATAAACTAGCTCAACCAGCCCAGACCCAACCACTCCAGACCCACAGCTGTGCCACTCGGCACCACGTGGAAGCAACGCATGGAACTCCAGAGGGTGGTAAGTGGCTTGGCCAGCCCCTGGTCGAGTCCAACATAGCTCCAAGGATTCACTCACTTGTGTGGGGGAGGGCCATGCTGGCCGCACTTGGAGCCGGGATTTGGGCTCCTCCTCCCATTCCTCCACCTCCATGTTGGAAGATGTAACTGCGAGCTCCCAACCACCACAGCCAGCAACCCCAGAAGAGAGAGATACTCCAGACCCACAGCTGCGCCAGTGCATGGCCACATGACAGTCTTAGATAATACTGGACGTTAGGACGAAGCTCTTTGCAGGATCTTTCACATTTATACACTGTATACAGTTCTAGGCAGGGGTTTAGCCATGGTCCTTCATCCCAGTGAGCTTAGCAAGAAGCCAGGGGAACCCCGCACCATGAGGTCAGTCATTCTCAACATCCGGACTCCACAGCTCTTCAGAGCTCTACCTCAGAGAAAAGCAGATCTCTCCTTGTTGAGGTTCATCAGTAAACTCGAGATGAGAGCCTACTACTGTACTGTGCCACCTACACAGCAGAGCCTGGCAAGCTACCCGTGTTTTTTGACATGCCAAAAAAACCAGTAACAATTATAAACCTCGTTCCCATGATCTGAAGGAATGGTTTGAAGCTCTTTGTGTTCCTGGAGCGAGCAGATGCCCTTGTCTATACTTGCTTGCAACAGGATGTATGTAGACATTACTGGTATCTGCTTGAGCAAATCGATGAACAATAGGAAGACAAGTTACATGTGACAAGTGATGGATCACGTCTTCTGGTACTGAATTCTTTCTAGGAATTCTTTCTCATATTGAAATCTGTAGATGGATCCACTTGAAAATCAAAGCCAAGAGAGCTTTGGCTGGAGCAGCAGCTCTAGATTCACCTGTAGGTTAACCTTTTCCCCATTGCTCTCCATCTCCAGAAAATAAGAAAATTGGTACCTGAAGATCAAGTGCACATTTCTGGTGCTGCAATGTGGCACTGTGGACTACAAAAGTGCTGCTATCTGCTGGAAAAATGTCCAGGGACCTCCCAAAGGCCTGCTGTTGGTTGTTGGTACTTTGATATGTTCATGTTAACACATCTTACCTGGGTTTCCGACCCAGTACTACCAGTATCCCCTGCTGATCTTATCCAAACTCAGTTATTTCTTTGCATTTTCTCATGCCTAAAAAGTTTGGTGACAATGTTTGTGTCACCTACTTCATCAGATCACTGTATGGAACAGGTCAGGGAAGCAGTGAGTAATTTTTAAATATCTCTAGCTTTTAATCTAGTGCACTTTGCAGAACATGATAGGGAGGAAAACACAACCCAGGCAGTGCTACAAGGTGGCCTGTGGAGGGAAGGAGGAAGAGTAGGAATACATTACAAGCCTGGGGCGCGGTGGGTTTGACACCGTGTGATGAGCAACCAAGAGAAAGTTAATAAAAAGTTGGTAGAAGAGGAGTCAAGCCAGGGCTCTGTCTTAGAACATTAGGAGTGGCATGGAAAAAGCATATTTACCAAAAGATGCCAGAGGCATGCTGACCTAGCTGGTGAGGTTCCTGTCTCTGATGTGTTTCCAGGTCTAAACTGTGCTCACCCATTTATTGCTGGCTTTTATGAAGTACCCAACAAGGTTGGAACAAAGCACTTTATTGTGGCACATGAAAAATGTCTTCACTGAAAGGGACAATGCCAAGGCCGAGAGGACTAAAATTAGACCTTCCGGTTCTGTTTGACTTGGCAGTTGTGTGCCCAGATTGCTAATGTGGCATCCTCCACTCACCTCCCTCCAGCCTGTGGGCCTTCTGAGAGTGCAGGTAACATGCTAGAGGAGAGGAAGTACCACTTCCCTCTGGGATGCAGTGGAGAGAACAAATGCTTCCGGTCCATGTCATTACCTTTAGGAGCAGTATGTTGAGTAATGCTTAGTTTGAAGGGATATGTTCCCATGTCAACTAATTATAGATTAAGATGAGACTGTAGTTTATTTTCCTGTGACTATATTGTAATCAAAGAGCATCTCAAGAAAATCATATATTTGAACCTTATATTTTACCTTTACCTAGAATTTAATTTTACCTCATTGCAGAATCCAAAGAGCATGCTATAGGACCAGAGCAATAGTACAGTGGGTAGGCTTGTTTCTCTTGCACAAAGCCAACCCTGGTTAAATCCCTGGCATCTTATATGATCCCCCAAACACTGCTAGGAGTAATTCTTGAGTACAGAGCTAGGAGTAATCCCTGAGCATCACTGGGTGTGATTTACCTCACCAATAGTCCTCCCCTAGAGTAGGTTATAAGTACTTTATACCATGCCAGGCAGCAGAATCATCTAGAGGAATGAGCATTGGTAACGGAGTTTCCCTAATGAGGTGACTCCCTCCGGCCTGCACTCCTTTTAACTGGTTTCTTTTGGAAAGTTACAGAGCATTTCTTACACTGTTCAGTCCACCTTATTATTACTATTTTGGGGGGTCACACTCCAGGTGTTCCCAGGGACTTACTCTGGCACTGTCAGGGCTCACTCCTGGAGGTGCTGGGGTACCATAGGTGGTGCTGGGGAACAAACCACAGGGTCAGCCACATGCAAGGAAAGCACCTTAACCCCTGTACTATCTCTTTGATCAACATTTTCAAACTGTGTATGTGAACAACTGCTTTTGTGTCAAATAAAATAATAAGTATATAACTGATATGTTATATATTGGTATGAGTCATATAGCTTATCAAGCACTAAGTCTGGTTCATACATCATATGCCTTGTCTTTACAATTGGATGAAGTAGATACTATAATTTCTTCATTTTTCAGGCAAGGAAAAGAGGTCCAGTGAATTTAAGACACCACCCAAGGTAACGGGATTTGAACCCTCTGATAAGATGTTTTGGTGTATTAGGAGAAATGAGAAATATGAAAGTACTTTCTAGGAGAAAAACTGTTGCTTCATTGTAAGGGTTCACTGTGGACTACTAAATGGTGTTCTGAAACTATTCCCTTACCTCACGGTTGCCTGCTCTGGCATCCATGGTTTAAAGGGTGGGATATTAAATAAGGGAGCAGCTATCGAAGGAACTGTGAATGTTTTAGCCTGGAGAAGCCATGACTCAAGAGAGGAAATGTGAGCTATCTTCAAATAAGTGAAGGATATACTGGCACAAAAATAGACTTATAGATCAGCATAACAGAATGGAGAATCTAGAAATAGATCTGGCTGTACATTATTACTTAATATATGAGCAAGGAAGCTTTTCAGAACAAGGAGTCAAGGAGTATACTTTTATAAGTGACATCATAAGCTCTTGATAGCAGCTTGCTGGACAAACAAAAATCAGAACCACAACATATGCCATCTTTTAAAGAACTATAAGCATTTGGAATAAATAACTCCATGTATAATTTGTCAAGGAAAGTTCAAAGCTAAAAAACTATGTTGCATATTAATACCAACTTTAAGAAACCCATTAGAATTAGAAGAGATGAATAACTAAAGTATATAAATAGATAGTTCACACCAGAGTAAACACAAATAACAAATTCAGAAAAGCATGTCTAATCTACTTTGGAAGGTTAAGAAAGACTGCCTAAAGATAAAAATGCAGAAACTGTAAAGAACAAGATCGGTAGAGAAAATGCATACAAATTCAAGGTTCAAGGATTATAAACAAAAATGCCAGAAAAAGGATAGATACCAAAATGGGAAAAAATGTGCTATATAAATGCCTTTTATGTATTAAAGCTGATTAAAATGAATGGAAGAAAGTATGGCAGAAAGCCAAGCATTGTACATAAATAGAAAATGAATAAAGGCTAAAAACAATGGTTAAGTTTAATTCTATAAAAAGTTAAATATCATAAAATTGTATTTTTGTTCAGACCAATGAGTAATACTAGAAACTAAGAAACATTCAATACCATCATTTGACTCTAAGGGAAGCTATCTTAAAAGAATAACCCAAGTGAAAAGACTTATATGGAAATATGAACTACAGCTTTACTTAATTATGTTAAAAACTCTAGAAGTATAATCTTTCCCAATTAGAGAAATGAATAATAAATTATGGTACCAACTCAATAAAATATAAAGTTGTAAGTAGAATGTTAAAGCAGAAAATCGCTTTACGCTAAGTGCAAAAACCAGAATACAATATTGAATACATGTTATAATTACTATTACTGCAAACCAACAGGTCAAGTAATTTTTCTTTTCCTTTTTATAAGTCAATAGCAAAAGGACTATGCAGTATATGGCATGTATCAGGACCGAGAGCCCATATTTCTTGAAGAAACCAATGAGAGCGATAACATAGAAAGCATTAAATTAAAATTTGTAATATGAAGTGATCACGTTATGGCAACATACAGAATTATATGGTAATATAAATGTTAAAATTTGTTATATCTATAAATTAGTATATGTACTCATACTAAAAGAACAGAAACATGAAGATGTCGCTGTAAACTCAAGCTAGCATTCCCTCTTATAGAGTTGAAAAGGCTGAGATCTAGTGAGAATAATTAGTCCAAAGTCAGATACTAAAATCTACAGGTAGAACAAGAACAATGATTTCAAATACATAGTTAAATATTATTTTAATTGCTAGATTGACTTTCAATAATTTAAAGTAATTTAAACTTTAAATTACTGAGAGCTAGGTAGAGAGATTTAAACTTTAAATTCCCAGAGCTAGGTAATGAGAGAATTAAACTTTAAATTACTCAGAGATAGGTTATTCTTTCTTAGATACCTCTGGTAGTTATTGGTATATCTTCTTTAGAAAGCAATTTAGTAATATTTAACATAGCAGAGGATGCTTATGGAACATAATTTAGTAATTCTATTTCAACACACATATTCTAGAAAAATCTAATACAAATATACGAATGGAGTTTTGGAAAACATGTACATTGCAAATTTGGAATAGCAGACTTAAAATGACAACAGCTAAAATGTTCATCACAGAGGAAATGAGTAACCAATTTAAGGCATAGTCATATGATGAAACAGCTCTATAATTAAATGAATGAATGATGTTAAATTCATAAAATGGGGATTTAAAAATATTTTTTGAAAGAGTTGGAGAAAGATACATACAGAATGATGTCACCACCTAAATATCAAAGAGCAAAAATGATATTATAGAGTTATATATGGTTAGCCAAGAAAAATAAATGCTTTAATGAAGAAAATTCATATCAAATTCCAAGAAATGATGATTCTTGAAGGAAAGAAAGAGCATGTGTTTGAGAAAGGAAATAAAGACAAGAACACATTAATGTTTGTGAATTTTAGGTGAACAGATGCTGTTCTCTTAACTTTCCTGTATATTCAAATTGTTTATAATAAAAATATTCCTTGTAAAATATTTTATACTTCATACTTAACTTTATCCCAACTGACTTTTTTCCTAGATACTTTACATTGTCAACATTACCTAATCAAATGGATTGGGTGCCATTTATGATTTTAGATCATGATGTTTTCTTCCAGCTCTTATTGTATGGAATAATCATTTTCATTTCAAAGGAAATATGTGGAAGGATACTGAATATATAGCAGAACCAAACAAAAATATCTTAGTGACTCAGAGATAGAGAACCTGCCATAGAGGTAGGCTGGGGGAAGGGGGAGGAATTGGGGGCATTGGTGGTGGGAAATGGCACTGGTGGAGGGATGGGTGCTGGAACACTGCATGACCGAGACCCAGACATGAGCATCATTTTAATTGCATATTAAAAAAGATGGTCATATAATAAAATATTTTTTAAAAATCTTAGTGACTAATAATGTCTATCTTAAGCTTAAAACCTTTTAACTTTATGTTCCTTGATAATTTTCAAACTATTTCATTATTTGATATGCAAATTTGGCAAGTATCAAGTAAAATTTCATAACATTTTTTTTTTGCCTTTTTGGGTCACACCCGGCAATGCTCAGGGGCTACTCCTGGCTCTGTACTCAGGAATTATTCCTGGTGGTGCTCAGGGGACCATATGGGATGCCGGGATCGAACCCAGGCCGGCAGAGGCCGGCCACGTGCAAGGCAAACGCCCTACCCATGGGCTATCGCTCCAGCCCCAACATTTTCCAAAAATATTTATTTTTATTTGGGAGGGCCACTCAGGTTCTGTGCTTTGGAATCTCTCCTGGTTGATTTAGGAACTATGTGCAGTGTTGGGGATCAAACCTGGGTCAGCAGCATGCAAGGCAATCGCATTACTGCTGTACTATCTCCTAGCCCAAATTTCACAGCCAAATGAAAGATTTATTGATGAACAATTGTATCTGAAATGAATACTTCTCAAAGCAGCTTTTGTATATTGCTGTTATTCCATTGCTTGTCTTATTCCCCTGTACCCTTGGACACTTTGAAGAGGGGGAACCCTGGCTCATCCAACAATGCCTACACCATATGGGTAGTCACTTGTCACTTAACTTCCCATTGTTCATCAATTTGTCGAGTGGGCACCAGTGACATCTCCATTTGTTGGGAATGAGATCCATTATTGTTACTGTTTTTGGCATGTCGAATATACCACTGGTAACTTGCCAGGCTCTGCTGTGGCTCTGGGTTCACCCAAAGGGGCCCAATCTTTTTCTATGTCAGACCATCAACCATTGTTTATAAATTTAGAGCTGAAAAGTTAGTGCAGGAAGATATCATGTAATAATATGATAGTACATGATATTACATGATAGTACACATGATATTGTGTACAGTGCATGATCCTCATTAGATCCCTGACATTTCATACAGAGCCAGATACAACCCCTGAGTAGTCTCCCCATAAAAATAATTAAAAAATTAATCCTGCCCCTCGAGGAGTTGCAGGTATGGCTGCGGTACCCAGCTGCATTGGCAGATGGCAGACAGGAGACAGGCTTGACTACACCTAGGGTTCTGCCCGGTGGGCCCTGGATGGTTGATGGTCTGATATAGAAAAAAGACTGGGCTCTCTGGGATGAACCCAGAGCCATGGCAGAGCCTGGCAAGCTACCCATGGTGTATTTGATATGCCAAAAACAGTAACAATAATGGACCTCATTCCCAATGATTAGAGACATTACTGGTGCTGGCTTGAGCAAAGTGATGAACAATGAGAAGACAAGTGACAGGTGACAATAAATTTAATAAGATTTTCATGAAAAATGAGGACCTATACCACAGTAGTGTAATAAACATTTGTAAGGCATCTTGAGAAATTCTGTTCTCTTGAGCTTCTGAGAACATCAATAAAGTTGGAAAGAGAATAACTCTTTGAGTATCTAGTTTCATGCCATTGTCCTAAACCTGTCATATAAGTATGCAACCGCTTGAAGTTGCTACTAATGATATTTTTTAAATCCTAAACATGTACTGGAATTATTTCTTAAAGGTCACCGTAACAGCCTCTGGAGATTTATAATAAAGTTCAGTTAATGATAAAAATGCAATTCATTGTCAAAATGGATTACAATCTTTAGCCAACTATTAGGCATTTCTTTTAAGCTTCAAAGCTATGAAAACATATTGTGAACCAGAAGAATTCAAGAGCTGGGGCGACCAGCCATAGCATGCAGGCCTCAGATGCGCCTGGGGAAGCTGGAACTCTGCTTTCCCCCCTGCTAAGCTGACCATGGAGCTCCTGGGAGGACAGATGGGTTTTGGGAGTGGGCCCATCACCTCTGGGGGTGGGCGGATGAGACACGCCCACCACATTAGCCACCACCTTCGCTGTCTGGATGCTGGGATACTACCTCACGACCAGATTAACAGAGCAAAACTAGTTCAAGCCCAGGTTGCTCGGCCGCTTGCGGCTGCACGGTCCATCAAAATAGTGGAAACAGTAATGTCCTTTAATACACTGCATTCCAGGATGTGCAGGAAAGTTTGGAGGGAGGGAGAGATAGAGAGGAGAGAGAAGACATACAGAACCCGCCAAGTAGTTGAGGTGTGGGAGGGGGAAAGGAGGTGGGGACATTGGTGATGGGAGATGGGTTTGGGTGGAGAGATGGGTGTTGGAACACTGTGGAACCAGAACTCTGCATGAGCATCTTGCAATTGTATGTCTAAAATGGTGTAATAAAATTTAGGGGGGAAAATAAGAGAAGGATTCAAGAAAGCTACAGAGGAAGCTACCAGCTCTCACAGGAAAAGTTTTTTCCTAACAACTAGAAGTGTGGGATAAAACATAACAGAAGCTATTCATTTTTTTCTTTTTTGAAACTTCTCCTTTTTTGATTTTGTTGTTGCCTTATTTCACTGTATTTGGTGCAATTCATAAACCTAATTAAAATTCTTTCAGAAGCAAGAAGGAAGACAGACTTAAAACAACAGCAACAACAACAACAACAACAACAACATCTCCAGGGGCAGGAGAGACAGTACAGTGGGTAGACTGTTGCACCTGGCTCACCTGGGAGCCCATATGGTCCCCCTAAGCACCTCTAGGAATACTCCTGACTTCCGAGTCATAAATAATCGCTGAATATTTCCAATTTTGTCCAAAAGCAGAAACAAAAAGAGAGAAGAATATGACTCTGGAAAACACTTGGTATGACTAAAGGAATTTACTACACTTGATCATTTGATCACTTGAATCCCATTATTCATCGATTTGCTTGAGCGGGCGCCAGTAGCATTTCCATTGGACCCTATCATGTGCCAATGTAGCCCAATGGCATTTGGTTGATTCAGGAATATGAAGAGCCTCAAACCGTTCCTTCAGGGTCTTGACAAAGAAGTCTGACCATCTTGTAGGTGGGCGACCACGTGATCTTTTGACATGTCGTGGGATCCAGTCGGTAACGGCTCTAGTCCAGCGGTTGTCTCCAAATTGCATTACATATCCAGCCCATCTTATTTTCTATGCCTTGGCAAATGAGACAGCATCCCTGATTCTGGAATAGCGACGGAGGTCAGAACTCCGGATTCCTTCTCTCACTTGAGCGAGGCATGATATTCCAAGCATAGCTCTTTTGATTCCTCTCTGGGAGACCCGAATAGCATTCTCATCCTGCTTTCGTAGGGCCCAGGTCTCTGAGGCATATGTTAATGCAGGGAGAATGGTGGAGTAGAAGAGATGTGCCCAGAGCCGGAGGTTCTTTGTCTTTTTAGTTATTTCTTCAATGCCTTTGAAGGCATTCCATGCCTCTCTCTTCCGCCTGAGCAGCTCAGGTTTTAGGTTGTTCATCATGTTGACTTCTCGACCTAGGTACACATAACTGCTGCATTCAGAGATGTCTGTTCCATTGAGAGTGAATGGGGCCTCTGGAACTAGTTCATTTTTCATGAACATTGTTTTCTTTAGATTCAGCTATAGACCTATCTTTCCACATTCTTGGTCGAAGTCAGCCAGCATTTGTTCCACTTTGCTAATGTTTGGTGTTCTCAGAACATTGTCATCAGTGAAGCGGAGGTAGTGTAGTTGCCGACCACCTATCTTCACTCCCATTCCTTCCCATTCTAATTGTCGCATCATGTTCTCGAGGCACCGAAGAGTTTTGGTGAAATGGTATCACCCTGCTGAACCCCTCTTTTGACATCAATGATCACTTCCTTGTAGAATGGTGAGATCCTGGTGGTGAATCCATAATACAGCTCATGAAGGATCTTGATATATTGGGTTTGAACACCCTGTCTGACTAGGACTTTGATGACCGCTTCAGTCTCCACAGAATCAAAGGCTTTCTTTAAATCAATGAACATGAGACAGAGCGGCATCTTGTACTCCCTACAAACCTCAATGAGCTTGGTTACTGTGTGGATATGGTCGATTGTGCTGAATCCTTTCCAGAAGTCCTGAATATTTCCAATTTTGTCCCAAAAGCAAAAACAAAAGAGAGAAGAATATGACTCTGGAAAACATTTGGTATGACTAAAGGAATTTACTTAATAAAAGAAATATTTGGGTACCAAAGTAGTAGCACAGCAGGTGGGGTACTTCCTCACTTGGGTTCAATTCCTGGCACCCTATATGTTCCCCTGAGTACAGAATCAAGAGTAAGCCCATAGCATATATATGCTGATAATATATAAATATATATATGATTTTTTTCTGTCACAACTCTTATTGTCTACATATAAAACAGACCAGAATGTATATGCCAAATAATCACACACTTAACTTTGATTATTATAGCATTTTTATTCCTACTTTAATGTTTCCCAAATTCTTATCTTCATTACCTATATAATTGAGCTACACTTGCCTTATTTTTTTAAAGGACTTAGAAATTTACATAGTTTACACACTAGTCTCAAAAGTTTATCCATTGCCTACTTTACGTCTTTAAGAGCAGTCCTGGGTGGTAGGGATAGCAGTGACAAAGCACATCCTTAATACATGTGAGTTATGATATTTACGCTCTTCACACCACACCCTAACATCAGATGTGGCCCTGGTACTACCCTGAACACTGCTGGTCTTCAGCCTTGTCAAGAGTGGCACTAGGTCTCCCAAGACCCCTGGATGTGGTTGATCAAATTTTCCCTTTTTAAAAAGAGCTGTCTTGACTAATTAATTAATTTTTAAAATTGATTTTATTACTCACCCTGCCATACAGCTAGAAGGCTGTCCATGATCGGGTTTCAGTCACACAATGTTCCAAAATCCATCCGTACACCAGTGCACGTTTCCCGCCACCCCTGTGCCATTTGCCCTCCTGTCACCCCTGTCTTGACTAATTTAAACCCAACCAAATAGACTGATCAACCAGTACTCCCTATCCTAGTATTATTTAATACCAATTTGCCATTCTTTCCCCCCCTTTTTGGGTCACACCTGGAGAAGCTCAGGGGTACTCCTGGCTCTTGCTTAGGAATTACTCCTGGCGGTGCTCGGGGGACCATATGGGAAGTCAGGGAATCAAACCGGGTCTACCGCATGCAAGGCATGCCCTACCCACTGTGCTATCGCCTCCAGTCCCTAATTTGCCATTCTGACTGATCCAAACACAGGTACATTTTTTTTGGTTGGTATAAGTTTTCAAATACTTCAAATACTTTAAGTTCTGGAGCCAAGCAGACATATTAGTTGCCAGATGACCAAGCATGCTCTTATTCCCTCAAGACTTCCAGTGTTCTCTCCTGTTAAATAGAGATAGACTGTCTTTGCTCTGGAGCTAATGTGTGGCATAATACATGCAGGTTGGAAGCATGCATTGTTTTGGACAAAAAAATAGTTGGTTTCTTTCTCCCTTCTTTCCCCCTGATTATTATTCCTTACCTGACATACTAGAAATAATTTGTATGATATCTTGTTTTAGCTGCAGCGACCTTGCTCATAACTTCATACTTAGGGAATTAACAAGCTTTTCCCCCTTTTTGTTAGAGATAGCTTAAAGAATCTCATAAAAGTTGGCTCACCAGCCCAAGAATGGCATAACCCAGGCCAGTAGATGAATCTCTATGGAAAGAAGAGCTCTAAAATAGAAATAAAAGTAATCAGACTAGCTCCTTTAGAGATCTGGAATGGAAGGCAGATGGCACTGGATCTTTCATCAATAGGAATGCAAAACTAGAGAGAAAAGCTGAATGTCTGTATACTATGTATAGATAAAGGAACATCTTGGATCCCACAAGACCAAGAAAAAAGAGGCAGCAACAATTCCCCAGAGTTCCTCTGTTTCCTGATGAGTCTTTAAGTCTAGTTCTGATATTTATACTTAAAACACGTCTTCTTTGCATAACAATGTTTAGAAGCAGATAAAACTGCTTTAACACAATGTATGATGGCATTAGAGACAGATTCTAGTTCTAAATCTAGGACCAACCTTACAACAGAGAAAAATACTAGATTATATAGCCCTATTGTACTGTCTAGATGCCAATGCAGGGCTCATTAATTCATTCTTTGACTTTTAAAGAGAGTGCAGTTATTAGAGTTAGCATGCTCTCAACAGCTTTGTTACTGAGTTTAAACATAAACATATTTAAGATGATCTGAAAAATAAAATTTGTTTTGTGGAATGTTAGATTGAAGTCTGGAGGTAGAAGAAGACAGTACTATTGCACAAGGTCTGTGAATATTAAACCATAGAATAGTTCATCTTTTACAATCATTACATTCTTTCAAAACTATGGGCAGGAGCGATAGTCCAGTGGATAGGGCATCTGATTTGCACACAGCCAACCCAGGTTCAATTCCTGGCATCCCATATGGTCCCCGAGCATTGCCAGGAATAATTCCTGAGTGCAAGCCAGGGGTAACTCCAGGTGTGACCCAAAAAGAAAAAAAACTATATGTTCTTTCTATTACTATTAATAGGGCTACTAATTTTAAGCATTGCTGAATTGATACAGTCTGTCTCTATTTTTGCTCCCGATCAACTCAAAATTATTTATAGCTATTTAATTTGGAGCTTAGAAAAGTTGTTTGCAGTATAAAGAAGTCCTAGAAATATAAAGCGATACTTGAAAACACACACTGTGAATATATAATAGAAAATGTCAATGTGAGAAACTCTTGATAGGTTTAAATTGAACCTCAATAGAATCACACAGTAATTTTTGTAGTTAGAAGTATTAGCCTGCTGGCTGTTGACAACTTTTGGTATGAGTCCATTTTTTCTGATGAATATGTTTTTTAAACAATAAAAGGGAATGTCATTTTCCTTATTAATTTCTGGGCTGTATTGTTGAGAGTCACACACATACACTAAAGAATATATAACTTGGCATAGCTTCTCTATGTGAAGTATTGTTCTATCATTAAACCAATTGTCCACAAACCCAATGTCTTTCTCCCTCTTTCTCTATCTCCTCACAAATATAGTAGTGCTTCTATATGATATACCTCCAAAATAGTTCTCATATCTGTGCAAGTTTCTGAATCTGTGCTGTGCCATTTCAACCTCTCGCTGTGAGAACCATGGAAGTTTCCAGAAGGTATGTTTCTATCTAGCTGCTTTGTATTTCATTCGCTGGAAGAATCTTCTGCAAATGCAGTTCTAATAAAGTCATTTCCCTTATTTAAAACAGTAATATTTTCGGGGCTGGAGTGATAGCACAGTGGTTAGGGCGTTTGCCTTGCACATGGCCAACCCAGGTTTGATCCCCGGCATACCATATGGTCCCCTGAGCACCAACAGGAGTAATTCCTGAGAGAAGAGCCAGGAGTAACCCCTGAGCATCTCTGGGTGTGACCCACAAAGCAAAAAAAAAAAAAACTAATATTTTCTTATTGCTCTTAGGAAGCAGCAAAAAAATCCTTAAACTCCTTATAAGATTCATCACAATCTGGAACGTAACTTCTTGCTAACAAAATCTTCAGTCTCATCCGATAACATTCTTCCATGTGCCTTTTTAAAATTCCAGTTTCTCACACTTTCAAATATATAATCACTTCATCTTCGAGAAAGGAGCAAACAATATTAAGTGGAGCAAAGAAAGCCTCTTCAATAAATCGTTCTGCGAAAACTGGGCAGCTACATGTAAAAAAATGAACTTAGACCTCCTTCTAACACCATGCACAAATGTCAGATCAAAATGGATTAAAGATCTCAACATCAGACATGAATATATAAGGTACATCAAAGTAAGCATAGGGAAAATGCTCTCTGACATCAAAACTAAAGGCATCTTTAGAGATGAAACACCATTGACCAAGCAAATGGAAGCAATGATAAACAAATGGGATTATATAAAACTAAAAAGCTTCTGCACCACAAAAGAAATGGTGACCAAGATACAAAGACAATTCACAGAGTGGAAAAGAATATTTACCCAATACCCATCTGATAAGGGACTAATATCCAGAATATACCTGGCACTGGTAGTACTTTATAAGAAGAAAACAGCCAACCCCATCAAAAAATGGGAAGAAATGAAAAGAAGCTTCCAAAAAAGAAGAAATTCGAATGGACAAAAGACATATGAAAAAAAGTGCTCTTCATCATTAATCATCAGGGAGATGCAAATCAAAACAACAATGAGGTACCATCTCACACCACAGAGACTGGCACACATCCAAAACAGCAAGAACAACCATGTTGGCATGGATGTGGGGAAAAAAATTGGACTCTCATCAACTGTTGGTGGGAGTGCCGACTGGTCCAGTCCTTTTGGAAAACAATATGGACATTCCTCTGAAAACTAGATATTGAGCTCCAATTTGACCCAGAAATACCATTCCTGTGAATATACTCTGGAAACCCATAAACACATAGCAGAAACACTATCTGTACTTCTTTATTCATTGCAGCTCTATTCACGTTAGCCAGAATCTGGAAACAACCTTAGTGCCTTAGAACAGAGGACTGGCTAAAGAAACAGTGGTACATCTACACAATGGAATACTATGCAGCTGTCAGGAAAGATGAAATAATTAAATTCATCTGCAAATGGATGGACATTGAGACTATCATGCTGAGTGAAATTAGTCAGAAGAAAAAGGATAGCTATAGAATGACTGCATTCATTAATGGGATATAAATATATACCAGTGTTCTACTAAATGTGGGAAATAGTAATGCCAGACTAGAACTCACCATTGAATATACACAAAGATACTTACATAATAAACCCTAAATGTCTGTAGGGCAAGTCACAATTTGTAAAAGAAGAGAGAGATACAGAGACAGAGATAGAGACAGAGAGAGGGAGAAAGAGAGGAAAATAAAAGGTGCCTATTATAGAGACAGGCTGGGGTGGGAGGGAAAGAATGAGGGGACATTCACGGTCACTGTTTTCCCATTGTTCATCGATTTGCTCGAGTGGGCACTAGTAATATCTCCATTAGTCCTGTCACAAGCAAGTGCAACCAGAGGGCATCTACTTGCTACAGGTACAGGAGGAGCCCGAAACCATTCTTCTGGTTATGGAACTGAGGTCCATAGAAGTTACTAGTCTTTGGCATAAAAGTAAATAAAACACAGTAGCTTGCCAGGCTTTACCGTATAGGTGGTATAGTCTCAGTAGAAGACTCTTAACCCGACCATTTACTGATGAAACTTAAAGGGAGAAGATCAGGTTTTCAATTGGATGGAGCTCTGTGGAACTATGGAGTCAGGATGTTGAGAATGACTGACCGCATGATGTGTGGTTTGCTCTGGCTTCTTCCAGGCTTACTGGTATTAGTTAAAACATGTCTAGAACTGTTTACTACGTATAAATGTGAAAGAAATTGGGCAGAACCTTATGCAAAATTCAGTATCCTATAAAAATATCACGCAGCCGCTTTGCAGCCGTGCACCAAGGGACATGTGGATCTAGCGTGGGTGGGTCTCTCTCTTCGGGGCAACTGGCATGAAGGCGGAGGAAAGGGCAGGGCCCAAAACTCCACTCTGAGTCTGGCCAGCATGGTCTTTCCCCACTCATGAGAGTAAACCCTTGGAGCAATGTTGGACTCGGCCAGGGGATGGCCGAGCCCCCTTACTGGGAGGTCAGCTCCATGGATTGTTTCCTCATGGGGCCGGCAGAGCAGCACAGCTGTGGGTCTGAAGTGGATGGGTCTAGATCTCTTCTGGGGTTGCAAATTAGCTGAGTCTGGTGTGGGTGGGTCTCTCTCTTCCAGGGCAACTAGCATGGAGGCAGAGGAAAGGGCAGGGCCCAAAACTCCACTCTGAGTCCGGCCAGCATGGTCTCTCCCCACTCATGAGAGTAAACCCTTGGAGCAATGTTGGACTCGGCCAGGGGATGGCCGGGCCCCTTACCAGGAGGTCAACTCCATGGATTGCTTCCACGTGGTGAGGCCAAGCAGCACAGCTGTGGGTCTAAAGTGGATTTCATCAATAAAATGAGGCGACATTGGTGGGGAATGGGGCACTGGTGGAGGGATGGGTGTTAGAACACTGTATGACTGAAAACCAATTATGAACACTTTTGTAATTGTATATCTCATGCTGGTATAATAAAAAATTAAAAAAATAATAAACAAAATAAAATAAAATTTCAATTTCTCCAGGGCCAGGAGGACTGGTCAATTGTTGGAAACTTGCCACAAGTGTGGTGGGTGGGACAGTGGGTGTTGCAAAGGAAGTTAGGATAGAGAAAGGGACCAGTATGACAATTATTGTTAGAAATGATCACTCTGGACAAGAACTGGGTGTTGAAAGTAGGTAAAGGGGTAAGGGAATATAGCTTTCAGTATCTGTATTCAAATCATAATGCCCAAAGAGAGAGAGAGAGAGAGAGAGAGAGAGAGCAAGAGAGAGATAGGTAGATAGATAGTCAGAAAGAGACAGAGAGAGACAGAGACAGAGAGACAGAGAAAGAAGTGCCACAAAGGCAGGCACTAGTGGGGATGTGAGGGAAACTGAGGACAGCGATGTTGGGAAATGTGCACTAGTGAACACATGCGTGTTGGAAAATTATATGACTGAAACTCAATCAGGAACAACCTTCTGTATATCTCACTGTGATTCAATTAAAGTAGATAAATAAATAAGAAAACAATAGTAAAGTTCCAGTTTCTAAAAGGAATTTTTAAAAAAGAGTGATAGTAGAGTGGGTAAGGTGCTTGAGTTGCACACAGCTCACCCTGATTGAATCCCTAATACCATATGAAGTTTCCTGAACACCACCAGGAGTGATCCCTGAGCAAAAGAGCAAAGAGCCCTTATGTTTTGGTGGGGTCCATTGCCAGAGTATTTTTGTGCAATGCAGGAGTGTTCTGCCATGGGTCAAACCCAAAGTTATGGGCTCTACCACTGAAGCAATATCTTTTGCCCATTTTCTAGTTTTTAGTCTTAAATATTTTATCATCTTGGTTGTTATTGTATGTGTTTCTCCTTTTCATTTCTGTATATTTTTGTAGATCAAAAGTCTGTGTTATAATTTATCTTGTATCCAATGTCCTTATCAATATTAAATTTTTACTTGAATTTATGGATTTTTATAAGAAGAAAAATAAATTTAAGTTACTTTCCAATTTCATTTGGGGTATTTAATTTTTATATTGATTTTGTATCAATAAAAACAATAGGTGTTTTCTGAGGAAAAGCCAGGTATAAACATAGAGGAGAACCTGGATCTATTCCCTGAGAAAACAGACTCATTGTTGAACTACCTTATAACACTTTATTACTTTAAAATACTGATAAAAATATGTGAGACTTATGACTTTGAATATACAGATCTTATCACCAAAACTGTTATTATCACCTTGAAAATTCACATACTAGGCAACACCCATGTGGAAAAACAAATTAATCACCATAACAGGTACACAGATGTCATGACCTAAAGTTCACAAACGAAGTAGTTTCTGTCATCCAGAATAGTTTTTGATAGCTGCTGATTACAAAATGTACATTTTCCCCCTTTTGGTCCCCTTTGCCTTCCCATTGCTATTTTTTGTGATGTCTAAGAGTAGCACACTTTAAAGTTATGCTCATCCAAATTCTGGAAATTCGCATTAATTTTTATAAATGTTTATTTCATTTGACTAACATTTTATATTCCTTTAAAAATATGTCTGGCACAAGCATTTGATAGTTTCTGGATAAATTTTATACTTCACCTCTCATCACCTCCCTCTGCCAATAATATCAGCCTTGCTCTTCCTTTGGTCTGTTGTCTAGCTAATTTCTGGTCTTGGTATGGCAGATATTGTCCTACCTCCAAATTTTACCACAGGGGAATTTCTATGTGTCCAAGAAATGCTCCCAAAGAACGTTATGAGTCTTCATGATTGTTCTCATCAGCCTATCCATTATTCATTTGTATCTATCAGTGGACCATAACACATGAGAGCATTTAGAGTTTGGGGAACACTACCTGACACACAGATACTTTCATATTTCTTACCAGGACGCTGTGCTAGTGATGTATTAGAATGTGGTTCTCTTGGAGAGACATACTGATTGCAAAGATGTTATTGCTATCCTCTTAGGGGATATTGTAAATGATGGATAAAATGGGAGAGGCTGGAAGCAAGACCCACTTTCCTCTTCTCAGAAATGCAGCAACCAGCTCCTGCTTAAGACCCAGACACAGTAAACACCTCTTAGTAGAAATCTCAGGAGACTGAACTGGAAATCTAGGCCTCAGTGGACTTTCTTGGAATCTATTACTTCAAACAGCTTAAAATAGGTCTCCCTATTACATGTTCTTCCATGGAACTTAATCTTATTTACAACTGTACCCTATATTGTGACTAGACTCTGATCTCTATGAGAACCAGGATTGTGGTAGTTTTAGTTCACCTCCATATTCGTAGAGCTAAGCAAATACTAGATGTTCGGATTCAAAGAATGAAGTGATGAAAGATGTTGATTATATTGCATAAAAGTGATATAATGCAGCCAGAGAAATGACTCAACAGGCTGAGTACATGCTTTCCATAACGGAGACCCAGATTTGATTTCCCCAAGCACCACTAGCAGTGACCCCAACACAGAGCTGGGAGTATCCCTGAACACCAACAGGTATGACCTCCAAATAAAGAAAAGACAGCATAATAGATATAAAACACAAAAAGTTGAAGTAAATAGAGCACAGAGCTGTTTTGGATCCTAGAATGGTGAATTATAAATTCTATGATTTAAATAAATTACTTGATATCTACAAACATTATTTTCTTTA
Organism: Cryptotis parvus; assembly: GCA_021461705.1. Lineage (NCBI taxonomy): Eukaryota > Metazoa > Chordata > Mammalia > Eulipotyphla > Soricidae > Cryptotis > Cryptotis parvus. Next base: position 119,132 of record JAJIBD010001980.1, read on the forward strand.
TCTGAAATAAGAATAATCTCTTGCACATAGAACTGCTGTAAAAGTGAGAGAACTTTTAAAAAAGAAAGTGAAAGAGTTGATATATATGTAAAGCAAAGTGCCTTACAAACTCTTTAGCACAGAGACACTTTGTAAGCACGGCACACTTCACAAAACATGTTTCCCACTAGTTTCCTTTTTCATAGAACTTGCTTTAGAGAGTCTGGAAATATAACAACATCTTAGAACATAAAAAATCTCAAGAGTGAAAAGTGCTTAGCAAGTGGACCCAAGTAGATATAAAGCCCTTTGGCCTCTGAAATACCTTCCTTATATGACCAACGTTTTCCATCTTTCTATTCCATATCTTGGACAAACATTTAGAGCCATTTTCTATCTTTTAATTCATTCAATTAATATTTATTGTATATCTACGGTATACTATTTACTTGACTTGGCTCTGAGAACACACTGACGTACACTCATTCAATCTGAGAGGGTGTTTATATGTTAAAAGAAGGATACATATACATATTCTTATATACATATATGTATCCTTTTACATATAAAGTGTGTTTATATGTAAAAGAAGGATTTATCTTCTTAGACCTTCACATATCAGTGTAAACAATAGTGATAATGATCTGGTATTTATTTACTCTGTTCCCAGCTTTGTACTAGGTATATCTCATGCATAATTTTTATTTAATCTTTTTTTAAAATTTTTTGCTTTTTGGGTCACACCGGTGATGCTCAGGGTTACTCCTGGCTCTGCACTCAGGAATTACCCCTGGCGGTGCTTGGGGGACTATATGGGATGCCGGGGATCGAACCCGGGCCGTTATGGGCCGGCTGCATGCAAGGCAAATGTCCTACCCGCTGGGCTATCGCTCCGGCCCTTATTTAATCTTTAAATGGACCATGCAAGATAAATTTAATTTCTATTTTCAGGCAAGGAAATAGAAGCTATATAACTCATGAAGGTAATGCTGAATTTTGAATTCTAGTCCCTGAGATATTTTGGTTACTTCTACCACCAAGTTACTTTTAATAGTTATATTAAGGCATGATGAACTGATCTTGTTTGATTAGGCCCATATATGACTATTCACTTTGATAAACGTGCAGCAACAGATCAAGTGCCTTGAAAGAATGTGACCCTGGATTTGATCCTCAATACCTAAGTAAGCAAATGTATCACTATCACTATCACTATCACTATCACTATCACTATCACTATCACTATCACTATCACTATCACTATCTTCCCGTTAATCATCTATTTGCTAGAGCAGGCACCAGTAATATCTCCACATGTCCTGTCTCATGCTAGTAGAACCCAAAGGCATCTGACCACTCCAGGAACATAAAGAGCCTCAAACAATTATATTAGGTCATTCCCATGACCTAATATAAATGTTACTGGTATTTGGCATATCAAATACTACACGAGCAGCTTGCTAGGTTTGCCGTGGGGGTGGCATACTGTTGTAGTCACCTCTAAATATAAATAAAAACTGACTTCAAATAAAAAGGAAAAATTAAGATCTAGGATCTCTGTTTTCCCAGGAGCGCCAAGTCCCTGAACCATAAACCACCTAAAATCATTAATTTGTTTGGATTGGCCATTCTGCTCGTGCTATGTTCTAAAAGATAAAGCTACTAGGTATTCTGTTTCATTAAAATCCCACCACTTTAATACTCATTTGTCACTTGTTCCTGCATGAGCTTCTGGAAGGCAGAATTTTTGTCTTAAAGATATTTGACCCTTGGAGCCAAGCCCAGACTCAGGCATGTGGTAGAAACACAGGTGAAATTTTATGTAAGGTAAAAAAAATTGTTAAGACCCTCTTCAGGTGGAGTGGACTCGGGGCTTGCATAGGACAGAACAAATTTTGAGTGCATGAAATTTGTCATTCACTGCTCCTGACATGCTCTATAACCTTTCAATTAGCTTTTTTCTAAGAAAACTAGATTTTAAGGAAAAAGAAGTTGGGGGCTGGAGTGATAGCACAGCGGGTAGGGCGTTTGCCTTGCATTCAGCCGACCCGGGTTCAATCCCGGCATCCCATATGGTCCCCCAAGCACTGTCAGGAGTAATTCCTGAGTGCAGAGCCAGCAGTAACCCCTGAGCATCACTGGGTGTGAACCAAAAAGCAAAAATAAATAAATAAATCAAGGAAAAAGAAGTCAAGAGATTTATTTAAGCTAAAATACAAGTTCCATTTAAAATACCAAACAAAAGCATATCACTAAATACTTAAAAAGAGCGTGTTCCTGGGCTAGCAACATCGTGCAGAGTTTAAGGTGCTTGTGTTGAATGCAGTTTATCCCAGTTTAACCCCAGGCAATGCATATTCCTTGAGCACTTGTTGGGGGTAAAAAAGTCCCATTACTAGACCTGATAGATCAAAAGCTGAGTATGTATTTTGCAGATAGAAAGCCTGGGTTCAATCCCCAGCACTACATATGTTCAGCCCAGGTACAGTCCTGGCACCAAATAAAGTTCCCATGCATAGTCAAGATCAACTCCTGAGTATAGCATCCAAACATTGCAAGCTAGCACACCAATAACCCCTTTTCCTTTTCTCCCCATTCAAAGATCACATTCTGCGGCCAGGGAGACACTATATCTAGATAACCTATATATATATAGACATATGGATATATCTATAGATATCTATAGATATAGATATACAGATCTATAGATATATCTATAGATCTATGTGATCTATATATATATATAGATATATATATAACTTATACTATATCTTGATAACCTATATGATCTAGATAGATAGATATAGTATAAGTTATATATATAAATATATATACTTTTATATATAAAACTTATACTATCTCTATCTCTATCTCTATATCTGTATCTATATATACTTGCATGTGCTGATCCTAATTTGGTTCCACAACACAAGGTCTCTAAGCATCAAATATCACAGAGCAAAGCACAGATCCTCTCAAGTACCAGCGCTATGGCCCCCAGGTGGCTTTGAGCACTTCTGGTCTGGCCAAGTGATTCCTAACCCTACAGGGAGTAAGCAGTATTGCATCATTGAACAATAGCATTGAACCATGGTCCTGCTTGCCAAGGTGGCTCTCAATAGTCAGGAGAGAATCTATGCACCCTCAGCATGATTTAGGAGTCCCCACTCCAGCCAAAAGTACAGAGCACATTCCTTGGGGCTGTGGATATGGCTCAGCGTTAGTGTGTATGTTTCCATGTGTGAGGGCTTGAGTTTAATCTCTGACTCCATGAATAATACACAAAAAACATTTCCAGCTCTTATTAAGGGCAGTTGATTTAAGTGTTGCATACCGAATAGGAGCTAAAAGGAATTAGTGTTTCTTTTGTTTGTTTTTTATTTGGGGGTCCCACCTGGCAGAGATGAGGATGGCTCCTGACTCTGTGCTCAGGGATCATTCCTAAACAGGCTCAGGGCACCTAGATGAGGTGCTGGGGATTGAACCTGGGTCAAGCAAAGTGCAGGGCTAGTATCCTTTCTCCTGTACTAGCTCTTCACTCAAGAACCTTTATTTCTTCAATTACCCTGATAGTCAACAGTCGCCTTTATTCTAGTTCTTAGAGTTTTGTCAAACGAGACTAAAAGTTTTTCACGAAAGAAAATGTCATCTGTCTCCTTCGCTTAATTAAGAAAGACAAATTCTGCACCTTAGGTCTATTCCTAGACAGTCATAAAGCTAGAATATTCTCACTGTTAAAATGAGGCAATCTCACATTGGAGTATCCAAGATAGGTCCAAGTCCAGAGAACTGACTTAATTCTTGGTCATTTGTCAAGAAAGAGTAACTATAATTCAAAGAAGCTGGCCTAAACACTTTATGGGATTTTGCCTTTTTTTCCCCATTCTATCATCTCTCAGTAAGATACCACCTTATGGGCCTATTACAAAAATCTGAATAGTCTTTACCAGCATCCTCTAGTTGACAGTTTAGGAAATGATGCACACATAACACAGAAAATGCTTCTTAGCATTGCATTGCCCAGTACTTTGGTTGGTTGGGGACCAAAACCAGGCCAAATACATCAAGGCAAGTGATCTACTGCAGAACTATGTCCCTGGCTTGAACTTTGCATTTCCTAAATAAGCAGACATCATAGTGTACAGGAATATGATGTTATCATCGTTGTACTGTGAGGCCCTACAAACACAATGTTATGAATGAAATGTACATGTGCTAGATCAGTGCTTTCCAAGGTGGGCAACAGTCTCTTCCTCCAGCCCCCCCAACCTAGACTACTGGAACCATTCAGGTGAAGTTTAGTAGTCTGAAGTGTAACTGGGAGTCGTATTTTATGTTTATTCACTTAAAGAAGTTAGGTTTCCAGGGAGCACCAAGCGGCGTGATTTCTGACAAATACATCTGGGAATCTGTGCTCATTAACTCCAGAAACGTTTTCAAATGTTTTTACTGAGTTCAATGTAGGAGATGGTCGATTAGTGTCCTTAAGTCTACATTTCTTAACTATTGCTTCATTTTGTTTCTTAATTTAAAAACTGTAGTCAGCAATTGTTATTTCACTATTAAAAATGGGAGTCAATTAAGTTTAGGATTCTACTAGTCACTGAATATATGCTACCTAGTTTTAACAAGAGTTTTGTGAAATTTTATAATTTATACTTAAATGAGAAGTCACCTTTATATAGGTCAAATTATGAATCACCAATTAGAGGTAGACCAGAATTAAATTCTGATTTATAGTTGTTTTCCTTCTTTCTTTTTTTTTATTTTGCCACGTTGTTGATATCTAACTTTATTTATATCACCTTAATCAGGACTTATAAAAAGCAAACTCAAGGGGGCCGGGCGATAGCTCAGAAGGTAGGGCGTTTGCCTTGCATGCGGCGGGCCCATGCCGGCCTGGGTTCAATCCCCGGCATCCCATATGGTCCCCGAGCACCTCCAGGAGTAATTCCTGAGTACAGAGCCAGGAGTAACCCCTGAGCATCACCGGGTGTGACCCAAAAAAGAAATAAAAAGCAAAAAAGCAAACTCAAATCTGAATCAGATTAATTGGTATTATTAATTTGTATTTTATTAACACTTTTTTTTTGCCCATATAACACTCAAGGTTTACTCCTGGTTCTGTCCTCAGGGATCACGTCTGCAATGCACAGGGATTATATGGAATGCCGGGGACCAAGTCAGGTGCTGTGTGTAAGTCAAGAGACAACCATCGTACGATCTCACTGCACTCTTGTTTTTTTAAGTTAGATAACCTATGAATACTCTAATATCTACTAACACAAAGTCATATTTAATTTTTTATTATTTTTAATTAGTGTAAAATTAACAATATTTAGTCAAATTTCTGTTTATCAGAATTTGTGATTGTTTTAAAACCACGCATTCTTCCTTTACATGTGGACTACGCAGTCCTGCACACCTGACCAGGAGGAGACCACAGCGGCATTACTCATTAGCCACTTTGGCACAATTATGACCGGATTTCTATCCAGAAGCAAACAGAAGTATTCTCCAGTGGCCAATAGCCAAGTACTCCAAGACGTTTCTTCCAGCTTCCTGGCATAAGAGACCATTTTTCCTTTAAAATTTGTTTTAGAAATTAAAACTAATGCTCATTAAAGACCTTATACACGCCAGAGACTCTTCTAAGCATTTTCATAGATGTTATGTTATTAATCCTTGCAATTACTCTCAAGTGTATAATTTCATTTTCTAAAAATTAGCTAACTTGTTCAGAGTGACGAGAAGTGATAGATTTGGGCCGGAGCAATAGTCCAGCGGGTAGGGCGTTTGCCTTGCACATGGTCAACCTGGTTCGATCCCCAGCATTCCATATGGTCCCAGACACTGCCAGGAGTAATTCCTGAGTGAAGAGCCAGGGAGTAAGCCCTGAGCATCGCCAGGTGTGGCCCAAAAAAGCAGAAAAAAAGAAGTGATAGATATTATTTCTCCATACTATATTCCCTCCAGTAGTAAATAGTCATTAAAAAAATATCCAAACTAACTGGGACGTAAAGTCCTTATTCAGCCTGATTGAAATAAATTACAGTACTTATATATTTCAACGACTAGATATTTGATGCTAAATATCTTTTAGTATGTGACAGTATGTTTTGGACATGTTTTAAAGAGTCCTTACAGTATGTATTTAAGTATAGATGAAATGATACAATGTCTTGGTTCTCTCATTAATCAAGGGATGGATAGGGTTATTAATTAAGCAACTTACTGGAGTAGTGGTGAAAAATGGTTGAAGAGTATTTTGGAGTTCATTACATCATTTCAAATGTGGGTTTTCAGAATAAAAATATTTAAAAAATCCTATATAGACTAATAGAGAGAAGCTTGGGTTTAAGTTGCATCTTCCTCACTCGGTAGCTCTTGATTTATTTTTTTCTTTGTGGGTCACACCGGGCAATGTTCAGGGATTACTCCTGGCTCTGTACTCAGGAATTACTCCTGGCGGTGCTTGGGGGTGGGGTGTGTGGGGGCAGTGGGAGGTGAGCCCAGTCGCGTGTAAAGCAAACTCCCTACTCGCTGTGCTGTCTCTCCAGCCCCAGTAGCTCTTGATTTTGAGCAGATAATTCTCCAAGACAATTTGTTTATCGTAAAACAAGACTTACCTTGCAGATACTCACCTTGCAGAGGAACAAAGTGGAGCCAATGAAGTAGGTGTGTCTTATGCAGTACAGTACCTTGTACACATTTCACACTACTGATAATTAATGTGACTACAAGGTATAAATGATCTCTGCATTTATTCCCTCACTCATAAGTTTTCTTAGAGAGAATTTCTAATATTTGGACAATTCCAATTTTGGCAATGAGCTAAGGATGAATAGTATAAATCCTCTTTGTACAGGGTCTCTATCAAGAATGTTTTTGAAAAAATGTTGTTCTTCATGCTTCTCCCGTGCTATTGATGGCTTGAATCCAGATCACCTTCTGCCACTGCATTTCATATTATTTAATTCTCTACTAATAATTCTGGCTTAGCTACTAATGTGAGGAGTGAATCATATGCCATTTTGTATTGTTCCATTTAAAACCAGTTGGGCAGGTTAGCAATTTAGTTTGACTCTCTTTTCCCTGCCTACGTACCCTTGGCTATGGCCCCCCCATCCTGTTTTGGAATCTCTTTTGGGCTGATACATAGATTTTTCAGGCAATTTTTGCAGATATCTAGAAATAGGGCATATCTAGGTGTTAACATATTCAATCTAATTTAAATACACATTATTAAAATATATACAATCAATCTCTCCTTTTCCTGTTCAGTTTTGAACAGAGATTCCACAAGCCAGCAGTAAAAAAAGGAACTAAAGTCTATTCTTCATGCTTGCTTCTAATCTCCATTATTTGATATGTTGATTTCTGAGAAGGCACAAAAAGACTATATGAATGGGCAAAAATCTTTTTTTTTTTTCTGAGTGGAGCTGGTATAATGCGACCATCAAGACTCAGGAGGCCAGAGTGATAGTCCAGCAGGTAGGGCGTTTGCCTTGCAGGCAGCCGGCCTGGCCCAGGATCAATCCCGGCATCCCATATGGTCCCCCGAGCACTTCCAGGAGTAATTCCTGAGTGCAGCGCCAGAAGAAACCGCTGAGCATTGCTGGGTGTGACCCAAAAAAGCAAAAAAAAAAAAAATTAAATAAATAAAGTTGCATTAAAAAAAAAAAAGACTCAGGAGGACCTGAGTCTTCCTTCTCCACACCATGAGGAGCTGGTATAATGTGACCATCTACACTTTTTACACTTTTATGAGTCAGATCCCCAAAATTGGTTTGTTCTATCCTGGGATGTTTGAGAACCCTTTCACAACTTCAGACGGGTGATTTCTGAACTCTAATTACTGATGGGACATGGTACAGATGATTTACTATTACTGCTATTCTATTTTCTAGTGATAACACCTCTCTCAAGAGGACTTCAAGAATTTTTTTTCTGGTCTGGCATGTGCATTCAAGGAACTTAAAAATTTATCAGAGAACTAACACATGCCTGAGTCTAGATATGATAAGAGAATGGACAACTCTTGGTTAAGGATATGATATCTCTAGTATAGGAGGCTAGAGAAGGAACAGACTTTGATCATCAGAATTTGGACAGCTCAAAGAAAAGATTTCTACCATCCTAAGGCATGCACTGGGCAGACACAGAGCTCCTGTGGAATCAGGCACAGGTGAGATTCTCCCTCCAATTTCACTGCCCTTTCATTGTTCCATTTGGCACATCTGATATGTACCAATCCCAGGAATAAGAAGCCCTTTTGTCCTCATAGACCTCTTTGCATAGTTCCAAAGGGTTCTTGCTACAGCAAACATATGACATGGCCATAACTGCTTTTCTTCCATGAGATTTTTTAATGCAGTGGGACAGGGAGAGACCTCAAAGGCTAGAGTACTGCTTCCCATAGGTCACGCCCCTAGTTTGATCCTTGCACAAAGATCTGAGCTGGGTACAGTCCTGGAGGCCTCGAAATCAGAAGTCACTCTGAGGGCCCTGAGCACGCAGACTGGGTAGCATTAGTGGGTTGGGCACTGATTCTTCCATCCTAGATGGCAGAGCATCTTTAGGAGTGAGCCATGTGAACATGCTTTGGAGGTAGCCACATGCAAATAAAAGATATTGTATATTGAGACATATTCACTCCATTGAGGAATGACTGCAGGCTCAAGTTTTACAATGGCGTTATCGGAGCTCAGAGAAAAACATGTTATAGAAGTATCTCTCAAACCTTAATAATTCAGGTTTTTCCTCCAGAACAATTTCACTTTAAAATTATTTCTTTCTGCTCAACTATGAAATTCTGGTTATAGGTATTATAGATTTGTCATTCTATTCTAGGCGATGAGGTGGGGGAACTGTACCAGCTACTTACATATGTTAATCATTTACTTTTTTTGGTTTGTTTTATTTGGGGGCCACACCAGGAGGTGCTCAAAGTTTACTCCTGGCTCCAAGATCAGGAACCCTGCTGGGAGATCACACAAGGTGCTTGGTTTAAACCTGGGTTAGCTTCATACAAGGAAAGTGTCTCACCCTCTGTACGATTTCTCCAGCTCTTATTTTAGCCAATATAGTCTCAATATACTAACTTGCATGAGATCAGTACTTTGATTCTAAATTAGCTTTCTTTTTTAAACCGAAGAAAAGCTGGAACTAGAGTTATACAGCGGATAGGTAACTTGTCTGGCATGTGGCTGACCTGGGTTCAATCCACGGGAGTCCAGGTGTTTCCCAAGTCCCTTTAGGAGTGATTCCCGAGCGCAGAGCCAGGAATAAGCCCTGAACTCCATCAGTATAGCTTTTGTAACCCAGAAGTATCTCAAAAAGCAATAAAAATCAAATAAAAGCTAGAATTCTCAAGTTGAATAATGATAATAATAAATTTCTTTGAGCACACATGTGTCTATGTGTGTTTGTGTGTGTGTTAGCTCACGTCTGCTGTAGCTCAGGATTTACTCCTTGCTTTGTGCTCAGAAGCCATATCTGGTGGTGTTCAGGAGATCATATATGGTGCCATGGATGTAATTCCAGCCAGCTGCACACAAGGGAAATACCTTACCCTCAGTATTATCAGTCTAAGAACTGATGATAATTATTTTTTACCATGGAGTGGCAGGCTCTATACATTCCAGAGAATGTCATGTTCATAGTCATCTTAATCTCATAATAGTGCCTTCCTAGAGAGGAAAGGATGCCATATTCACTTTCACAGAAAGAAACTAAGAAAAGTTATGCAACTTTTCCAGAGCTTCACACTTGTGATTTCAGCACATCTGTGGAGCTTAAGCATATCTAAGGTCATCTGGTTTAAAGTTTTTGTCCTGGCAAAGCCATTTTCTAAGAGAATTCTTCAGAACTGCAGTGAGATGTTACTAAGTATATTTAAGATAAGTTCTCAGAACCAGCATATTTGGAAACATTAGATTGAACAAAGCTAAATTGGGCTCTTTCCAACAGGACCATGACATGAAAGAAAGGTAAGGAATAAGTGTTTTTCCTCTCAAAAAAGATTTCTCTGAAACAGAAGGGAAATTTCTCCCAAAGCTTTCTTTTTTTTTTTTTTTTTGAGAATAGGCATTTTATTATAGTTTGTTAAATGGTCTTAATTTTCTCACTAATTGGTTCTTACTGATTTATTTTCTGATCATTCTATTTGCCATTTCTTTTTTTTTTAAGTATTTTATTATACCACCGTGAGATATTTACAAATCCAGAATCTGGAAGCAACCAGAGTGCCCGAAAATCGATGTCTGGATAAAGAAGCTTTGGTACATCTACACAATGGAATACTATGCAGCCGAAAGATTTCTTTAGAGAAACAGAATCTAAAGAAATCTTGGACCTCCAAATTTACTCCACCCTCGGTTTTAATTCTGTCACTAGATTAGAGGTTCCCAAACTTAATCAGCGCTCCACCATCTTTTCAGATAAAACAAATCAGCTAGCGCCCATCTTTAAGTAAACAAACAGAAAGGAAAGAACCCCCCCCCCCAACTTAACTCACTGGACTTCTTGCGTGGACATCATGTATGTATGTTTTTGCATATGTGTCTATGTGGTAGCCTCTTGCTTAGACAGTCATTTCTGCTCTTAGGTGTTATGTATTATGACTCAGTTTCACCAACATTCTTCTGAGGAAACATTTTTGATCATTCTTATAGAAAATTATAACAAGCAATATAAATTAAATTCTAGAGGGTCTATCATGGGGGGCAAGTTTGAGGGGTGGGTGGAAAAATTAGAGATAATGGTGACGGGAAGGTGCAGTGGTGGTGGGGATTGATGATGGTATATTTAACGTCTGAAACAAATTGCCGTGAACAACTTTGTAAACTTATATAAACTCTGTTTATATAACAGGAAAATTAAAAAAAAGAATCAGTTCGACTCAGCAAATGAAGCTCTGACCAGCTGGGTTGGACAATTTGTGACACGACATACACCTCCAGGACATCCCTTTCTGCTATTTATTTGGTGTTGTGTGGCGGGTATTTCTTTTGTCACTGTTTCCCATCTTTCAGTGAGCCACAGGAGGGAAAAGATAAAGAATAGACAATATAAAGTTTGGAAGTTTCTTAAATGTTCACAGATGTCCTGTGACCTCATTTATGAAGAGAACCATAAATGTAAATGATTGGAATGGGGGATGATTGCACATATTTACATCCTATAAAAGAAATTGTTATTCATATTTTATATGAAAAATATTAAAAATTAATGAGAACCAAAAATATTCTACCCAATTCTGTAAATCATTCAAGATTCCTACTATACAATAGTCTCAGATTTAGGTGAAGCTTTAATAGATTTCAAAAGGAGAAAAGAAATTCCTTCTTAATCAAAGATTAAAGAAGAAAACATCTAAATATGGTATGGTCATTGTGTGTGTGTGTGTGTGTGTGTGTGTGTGTGGCGCGCGCGCATGCTCGTGTTGTTGGGGAGGCGGTTGTTATAGAACCATTCACTGTTCAGCAGGAAAAAGGGGTTGGTAGGAATATTTTCTTTATCGCAGAAGTCCTGGGAGAAAAGAACGAAAAAATAAATCATGTAAAAGTCCTCCCACAGCTATGCATTGGAAGATTAGTCATGAAGTGAGTTGAAGTAATAAGGTAAATAAAGGAGGCTATGAAACAGAAATTCTCCTTTTTGGGAACATATTAAAGGATAGAAATAGTGATATAAGATTTTAATCAAATGGCAGGGCTGCTAAAATGTTTGTATTGTTTTAATGTGCTAAGCACTGTAATAATGTGAAAGCAGCATTAAAGAAGATATAGTCCCATTTTAGGAGAAATACATGCCTATTGGGGAAGACATAGCTAAATAGGGAACGTAGTTGTAGAGAGACCATTTCCAGAAAAAAATGCCTATATTGACACTTCGAATTTCCCATTTTCTTCTTCTTTCTCTATATGCATTCCATTTCTATTGTGACTATTCTTTACCCCATTTACTTAACAGATATTTCTTTTCTAAGGTAGCTTCAGTTCTGTTCATCTTCATTGCTCTTCAACAACTACATTGCTTATTCAGAGGTTAGTCTATGAATGGTGCAACTCAGAGGCTAAAGTAATTTATGAACTATTGATTTCTGAAGGAAAGGATGGTGGCAGGGATTGGAAACACAGTTAATGTCCTGCCATCATCCCCATCCCATATACATGGTATTCTCACTAATAATTATCATTTCATGGATATTTTCATTGTGGGAGGTAGGTTGGATGGGGGACCTGAGCAACTTTGGGGGCCCAGGAATCACAAAATTCCTGGTGATTTTGAGGCAACTGTACTATGTGGGCATTTCTAGGGTCAACTTGGCAGTCCTTCGGAGGCCTCCAGCCACACAGTGCTATTGGTGACTGGGAAGAGGGTACTTCAGGTTCATACCTGGCATGTCAGTTAGCTCCTTTACAGTCATTGCGACTCTCATGCATATTTGCATATGAAGGACTATTATGAATGGAAACTGAGGCTAAGATATTAAATACTGGGCTTCTTGTCTAAATGTATCTAACTTAAAAATTTTCAAGTTAGTAACAACAATTTCCTTTCATAATTTCTTTTGAGCTAGTTGAAACCCTGATGCGAACTGAGTAAAGTTCCCTTCATAAACTCAAAATGTAGAAAAATTAAATGGTTGGTTTTCATCTCACTCTGCATAAACTTTTCAAAGGAAAACAATATTGAACAAAATTTTGAATTTAATAATTTATTTTAAAATTTTTAGATAGAATTTCTTATATGAGCAAAATAGCCAAGCACCACACACCTAGGCATGCTTGCAAAACATTTGAATTTTTAGAATAAGCAAAATTATAGTGTTCAGACAGAAGAATCCCAAAGAATTCCAACAAAAGTTATTAATTGAAAGTCAGATTTCTATATACATTAAAAATAAACATATATAGAATAATATGCATTAATATGCATGCTAATTTATTGATGTTTAGTGCATATCTCCTGCCCCTTGAGGGCTGCAGTGCCCTGCATTGCAGGTGGCAGACAAGAGGTAGGCTTGTCTACCCCCAGGGCTCTGCCCCATGGGCTCTGGATGGTTGATGACCAGCAGGTAGGGCATTTGCCTTGCATGTGGCCGGCCCATGCTGGGCCCGGGTTTGATCCCCAGCATCCCATATGGTCCCCTGAGCACTGCCAGGAGTGATTCCCGAGTGCAGAGCCAGGAGAAACCCCTGAGCATTGCCGGTGTGACCCAAAAAAGCAAAAAAAAAAAAAAAAAAAGAAAGAAAAAAAAAAAGAAAAGAAAAAAAAAAGAAAAAGACTGGGCCCCCTGGGATGAACCTAGAGCCTGGCAAGCTACCTGTGGTGTATTTGATATGCCAAAAACAGTAACAACAATGGACCTCATTCCCAATGAATGGAGGCGATGAACAACAGGAACACAAGTGACATTTAACTCATAATTTAAATCAGAAATAAACATATGAATCAAAAATCAATAAAAAGCTATGCAAACCAAAAATAGCAGAGTCTTATAGTACCACAGCCTATCATTTAAAAATATCTCCCTTGGGGCTGGAGCGATAGCACAGCAGGTAGGGCATTTGTCTTGTGACCCTGGTCCTTCCTTCCCCCCCCCCCCCCCCCATCCCTCCCATATGATTCCCTGAGCACCAGCACCACTAGGAGTAATTCCTGAGTGCAGAGCAAGAAGTAGCCCCTGAGCATTGCCAGGTGTGACCCAAAAAGAATTGCAATAGATATTCTAAAATGGGAAACAATAGGAATACTAAGGTATAGTTGTTTGCATTAGGAAGAAATCTACCAAAGTACATTTAGCATGTTAGTGATTTGCAAAATCTATTTACATTTTTTAAGTTTACAGTCTTTCGGAGTCTGAGAGAAGGTAAACAAGATCCAAAGGAGAAAAAAAAATCTTTAAACTATAGATTTCTATTTTCAGAGAAGCCTACATAGCAAAAATAAAGACAATCAGCTTTCAGTCTCTAGATCTAAAATATTTGCTAGCATATTAACACGGCCTTTTATGAGCTATATTTCATAAAAGTGAAATCTTTTCAAAGAAGTGCTGCTTTCCATAAAAAGCTCAGCAATTATATTAGATACTCTCAACTGGGAGGTCACTTGGCAAATGAGAGTACTTCAATTGTAATTTGAGTCTTAATTTAATTTTGAATGAAAGTAAATAGACCCCTCCCTGAAAATAATTAAACAAGTAGTTAGAAATGTACAATGTTATCTATTTTTAAAAACAAAGTCAGTGTTAGCGCAGGTCACCAGTGTTAGAACTGCAGCAAAGTAAGGAGAAGAGGAACCCAACGTATAAGAATCATGACAAATTACCTGATTTACATGCTTTAAGTCAAGGTTAGAGACCATCAATTTAGTATAGTCACAGGCACCTTACTATTAAAGTGTCAAAGCTCATTGAGGTTCATTCGTAATTTGCTATTCCATTCCTGTTTAGTTTCATTCATTAGTTTCGAAAGCAACCCCAAGATCCCCGTTTGTGAAGTTCTCAATGAATCAAGCTGAGAGCAACTCAAACTATTTTTGATTCACTTAAGAGAGCATAAGTTATCTTTAGAAACAAACTGTAAATGAGAAATGCAGTGTTGTAGTCCCTTTAGTGTGAAGTTAAAATAATTCTATAGCTCAGGAGACCATCGTAAAAATAAGTGGTATGCATTCCCTCTTTTCCGTATTTTTCACTTAGGAGGTTAAAGAGGATACTAATATAAGGACTTAATCCAGTTCGTAAAGAAAGGTATCACTATAGTGTTTTTTTATGCATTAACAACATATACACTATAAAATAAATTACACAATATTTTGTCTAGGGCCAAGAGATCGTGCGGGGATAAGGAGCCTGCCAAGCATGCAGTGGACCCTGATTCAATTCCTGGCACCGCATATAGTCCCCTGAGCATCACCAAAAGTAACCTCTGGGTACAGAGCCAGAAGTAAACCCTGAGCTCTCCTGCGCTGTATGGCCCAACTGCCCACCTGCAAATATTTGGTCTGGCTTTTTCTTATAGTTATGTAAAGATATGTAAAACAAGTTTAACTGTACATGGTGTTTAGTAGATATTACTGAATTTCCTGATATACTCAACAAGGTACACATAACCGATTTTTATTGGAATAGATATTTAATTGACAAGCATTGTGAAGATATTGTGAAAAAAGTTATTAAAATCTCTACACTTGTGGGCTGTGATTTCATATTTTGAGTCTCTTTAAGATAAAAATGTTCCCATTTTTCTGCTGTGGAGGAAAGAGTTAGGTGAGTTATATGTCTCTCATTCAGTTCATACACTGTGTTAATGATGTTAATTAACTACTGGGATAGCAAAAATATCAGACCATAGATGAATTTATCTCTGATAGGGTTCCATGGCATAATGGTTACCACTCTGGACTCTAAATTTATCTCTATACCATTTAATAATTTGGAAAAATAAATATACTTATATTTACCAAGTTAGAGTGAAATGGACACTATCTAGTTCAATTTAAGATTAAAAAAACAATGATTCATTCTGTAAGATTTCCTTTCTTCCTGAATAATGGCTAATCTTAGAAGCACAGATATCACTCAATGCAAACAAAAGATCTTTACAACAACATTAAATATATTGCTGTTATGAATGAAGAAACGACGCATTTGATGTTGACGTTGTCTTGCCTTTCTTATGAAATGAACTCCCAGGGTTCTCAGCAATGTTTAGAATCCATGCCTATGTGTGACCCAAATAGAAAACCTATAGCCTACTTGAGACAACATTTCTAATTGTTCTCTATCCAATTACAGAATGAGATTCAGAGTAGAGCAAATCAAAGCAGTGCAGCTACAAATCTGTTTGCAGGGGGCTGTCTGGGGAGTTCAGCAGAGCTGGTCAAGCCTATTTTCAGAATGGAATTGCAAGACCCAGAGAGATCCGACCCTGGGGCATTTGTTAAACGTCTGCACTATCCATGGCAGAGCTCATCTCAAATCAATAAATGTTTACTATGAAGGGAGGGGTCCGATTCAATTACTAACTGGCTGAGAAATTCACCACCTGCTTCTTAGGCTTCCTCTACAGCGTCCAGGGCTAATTAGTTCCTCTCTCAAGAGAAAGAGAAAGAAACACAGTCTTCCTCAAGCCTTCTTCCCACTGCCTCAGCTTTTCAGGTAAGAATTCCTGGCAATTTCTCAAAGGGGGCATTTGAGGGGTTGTGCTTATCTTTTTGAGTGCCTGGAAGATTGCATTTTAGGAGAAGGAACAGGAGGGTCTTGATCTTTAAAGTGTCTAGGTCTTCACTATATAAGCATTCAGGACATTTGGCAGAAGATGGAAAAAATAAGAGAGAGATAAAGTAAGCCAGGGAAAAGGAAAAATAAAAGCAAAGAGAAGGCCAAGTTATGTGGCCTTATTGCTTGCTTTTCGCCCCTATTCAGCAAGATGAGCTTTGCCAAGCCTTTAGAGCTCCAAAGATTAAAAAAAGACAGAATATGAACCCCTTGTTCCCCCTACCCCCAAAACCCACAATGCTCTCTATAGCGCCCTCTTTAGGCTGAACCAGGAACGTCGGTCCTCCTCTGCCCCCTCCCGCTTTCTCTGCAGGTGGCTTCATCTGGAGGATTTCCATGAAGGCTGCAGTGAGACATCTTGGATTTGGGTTCTGCCTTCTAGGAGGCAGAGGAGAGCTGGCAGAGCCCACTGTGTGTTTACACTGCAGCTTCCCTCACTCCACTAGGCCGGAGCCCGCAGCTGCGCAGCTTGGGGGAGGGAAGAGGGCTTGAAGGTCCAGCCTTGTGCCTCTACTGCAGCCCTCAGAAGGCCGGCGTCTCTGAGAGGAGGCAGTGGACACCGGCCTGGGGACTCCTCAAGGAGGAGCTGAAGAATTTCTTCACTCGTTTGCCAGTTTTCTCAAAAATCTCCAAGGAAATGGACAGAACTGCAGAAGGCTAAGCTCTGTCTAGAGATGTTTTTTAGAGGGAGGGACAATAGAGAAGCAATTAGACCTGATGGGAAAGGGAAAGGGGTGGGGGTGTTTGCTGTAGTCAGAAAAGGAACTGACCTCTGGAAAGCTAAGCTGGGGAACAGGCATTGATTTATTTGAAGGCTCCGGCAATGTCACCAAAGATGCTATGTGTGCAGATGGAAGGAACATTTCCTCTCAACACTCTGTGTTCATTTCCTAGACTGGAAGTGAGTTAACTTTTCTCTGGTTCCCTGGTTTAGGAATTTCCTCACCTGTAAAACCAGGGATTTGGACGAGATGCCTATGGTCTCGGTTCCGAATGGGTCTCCCAAATTGTCAGCTTGCAAACCGGAATACCTGAGACCGAACATTTATGAGCGCTTGGCGACCAGATTCCCCTACCAGATCCTCTCCCTTTTTCCATCACCCATTTCTCCATGCAGGGTGCCCCCTGCACAATTCATGAAACTGATGCCAACTCTCAGTGGTAACAAGAATGGCTCAACTGGGGCAAGTGTTTGGTCCTTCTGCCCTGGTAAGGAAGGAAAGAACAGAGGAGGTACAATGTGTGCTTTGGGTTTTTAGGGAGAGGACAGTCTCACATTTTAAACGCCAATACTCACTCATTAAAATTCATTCTAAATTCTTTTGAGGAGTCCCAAATAGTTGGGTTGATTTAAAGGGCTAACGGGTCTTCTGATGAGCTTTCCTATTGGGGCGAGGCAGAGGAGGATAGGGCTCATCCCAGAAACGTGATCTAACCCAGCACACACTCTTTGCCTGCCTCGTGCCATTCTCTCAACCTGCTCCGGTGCAGCATTTCTGGGGTTTTTAACACTCAGCGCCTAATGAGAGCGCACTCAGGAGCGCCTCCCCCACCACACCCCTCACACTTACAAACACAAGCAGTTCAGTGGTACTGGGGTCAAATGTGCTTTCAGGGAGTTTCCTCTGCAGTGGATCGCAACCCCAAATTCCTCAAATGCTTTTTTTTTAAACGACTATATAGAAACATGACTCCCTCGCACCTCTTGTTTTCAGGTGGGGGTGTGTTTGAATCCTAGGTCTTTGTGTTTCTAAAGCCACAAGCATTTCCATTTCATTTTGATCTCCACATCATGGACAGGAGGGCAACTCTAGAAAAATGGACTCCCACTCTGGCATCTCTCAGGGGCACTGATGCGTGTAGCGTTGCTCTGGCATAGAGTCCCCCTCCCCTCCCCCTCGCATTCACAGTGCCCCTGATATCCCCCTCGGGGGGTTTGACCTTGCGAAGACCCTTCTTCCTCTTCTGAGTAGGATTAATCCATTTAAACCTACAACGCAAAACGACCTTTTCTCCTTTAAACAAATGCTACCAAATGCATCACTGCTGGGTTTCCGAGACCTGACCCCGCTGCATTCCCCGGTTGCAAAGGCAGGTAA
>JAJIBD010001980.1:142500-163282 GCA_021461705.1 Cryptotis parvus
TGAATCAACCAGATGCCATTGGGCTACATTGGCACGTGATAGGGTCCAATGGAAATGTTACTGGCGCCCGCTCGAGCAAATCGATGAATAATGGGATTCAAGTGAAGTGATCGAGTGATCAAGTGAATTTATTGTTACATTCATTTCACTTTTCCCCAGAGTAACACACACAAAATAAAATCAAGAGTTGCTTCAGAGCTCAGAATTCAACCCAGGCCTAAAAAATGCAAAACCTTTGCCTTGCCCCTGAGTCACAATACCTCATCCAAGAATGACTGTTTTAGACTTACACAACTTCATTGAACACTTCCTCTGTCTTTAATTGTGGTGCAGACAAGCTGAAGGCGGAGCATGACTCGATGGTACAAACTGCCAGTAGTTAAAAAAGGAGTAAGCATGTGGTCCTGTGAGTGTATGGTCCTGTAGGAATTTATTAAACATGCTGTGTGTAAACATCTACGGAACAACAAAGATGAAACTCAAAGCATGGGGGGCATTTAGAAAATCAGAAGGAAAATTGTTTGAAAGTCAACATTAGAACATGGGAAGATAATTTATACTCGATCAAGTTCACAAAGAATCATTATACTTTTCTTGTATTGAGTCTTTCACAAAAAGTTAAAGCTATATTGTAAGCCACTATTCCTAAAAGCAGAGAGAGGGGGTCGATTATAGCGGCAGGCTGGCATGTCAGGTTTGGGGTGGGAGAGAAAATGGGGATATTGCTGATAGGACTCTAGAATAGTGAAGGGTGATTGTTGAAACATTATATGACTGAAGCAATCGTGAGCAACTTTGTAACCGTATATCTCAAGGAGATTCTGTTAAAAAAAAAGTTAGGGTGATTGCTACTTATGGAAGAGATGAACTATGCAAGGTATTTGCATTTATCCTCATTTTATCATTTTTTGATGTGATGTGGATAGGCCAAGAAAATTAAATTACTCTCTAAAGTGAAAAAGAAGCTATTACCTAGTAAATGTGGTAAGTCCGTACAGCAGGGGTATTTTGTGGTTTTTTTTCTTTTGTTTTGTCCGTGCAGTGTTCTATAGCATATGCTTATATACTATAGAATACATGGTTCTATGGTTTTTTACATGGTTTTTAAAAAGAGATTTTTAAAAATATTTTATTATACCACCGTGAGATATACAGTTACAAAGATGTTCATAAGATGATCATATTTGGGTTTTAGTCATACAGTGTTCCAGCACCCATTCTTCCACCAGTCCCCATTTCCCACCACCAATGTCCCGATTCCCTCCCCTCCCTAGCCTGCCTCTGTGGCAGGTTTCTTAATTTCAAAAAGAGATTTTTAAAATGGGAAACTGTTGGAGGACAGGTTTAGCTATTCTGGGAGTTTTGTTGTTTTGCCCACTCCCAGCTTAATCTATTTAAGCCAAGGTTCATTCTAATCAGACTTCTCTTCTATGTAAACACTGCTAGAGGGTGTGGCACTTACAGAAGTCACCTTGATTGACTAACTTCTGACTTATACATCTACTAAGACTTCTATGTTTTCTAGGTTGGGCACAGCTCCTCTTTATACCCACTGCACCCAGCGTGGGACAGTTAGAATTTACCAGGAGACTACCATCCTGGTTACGTTGAGACTATAGGAAGACTATAGGAAGGATCATACTAGTTTGCTCTAAGCAAGCAAGTGTGACCCTTTCAGTACATGAGAATAAGATACTCAGAATCACCCTGGTGCAGATAATAATAAGGACCTTGTGGGTACCATCTAGATTACATGATGCTCATGAAGTTAAGATGTATTACTTTATATCAGCCCTCTCTCTCTCCAGTGTTTTACATAAGAGATAATCTCTTTAGTCCTTGGCATGACCTTTGTTTATACCTGCAATAGGGTGTGGCACTACACTCTGTTTAGAGTTCTTTGTTGACATGCCCCTCCCGGTTGGATTACTTTGGTGTATATAAAGGGGCTGACTTGAGGCCCCTTCATTTTTCACCTTTTGGGCCTTTTAGCTTTCAGCTTTTGGCTCCTGTGGCTTTTGGCTCCTCAGCCTTGTGGCTTTTGACTTTTGGCTTTTTGCTCTTTGGCTTTTTGCTCCATCATCTGGGTAGGACTCAGCTCGGGTGAGATCCTCTCTCTTTGGTGGGAGACTTAGGCTCTTTTGTATGGTCCAAGTTCGGACCAGAGCTAGAGTTTGTTCATTATATTGGAGTGCTGTGGAAGAGCTTTTGTACTATTAAAAGCCATTTTTTGGAACTGCATCGGACTCGTGAGGTTTTGGTCATACATTGTTTCAGCACCCATCTGTTCTCCCCGCGTCCTCAGAGGTAGAAGAGAACTTCTGTCCTGACACTGTCGGGGACCCCGGCGTTCCCCAACAGGAAACTTCAGGGCTGAAGAGATAGTACAGCAGGGAGGGTGCTTGCCTTGCATGTGCAGGTTTGGTTCAATGCCCTACTCCCTTTATTGGACCCCTGAGGCCTGCCAGAAATAAGCACTGAAAAACCACCAGCTGTGACTAAAAAACAAAATAAAACAAAGTGAAAATGCAAAACCATGATCTGGTGATTTCCATAAATTGGAAGTAAAGTTCCATAATTCTTTGTGTAAGAGAGGGTATAAATGTCCTAATTCTGACAAGCATGGTTGAATATTTTTCTCAGTCCATCCCTGATTTATCTCCAATCTATAACTAGACTTAAGTTCCAATATAAGATCACTCTTATCTGTCATCAATTTCCCTCAAACTTTGAACAGTTCACAGTAAATGTCTTTTAAGTCCCTACTTATCAAATTATTGTAAAAACTTTGAGTTTTGTTGATACTTCCTAGTTTCATAAATGGCTGTTGCAAATAGAGTCTTAAATGTAAAAAATCTTTAGCATGTTCTTCTTCCTTTGACCCTGAACTAAACATCCACGGCAATTCTCTTGTTAGACATCTATACCATGTTAGTAACAATGCAAATTTTAAAAATGATGTTAAATTCATGATAGTGGAATAGAATTGAACTATAGATGGGCACTATTTTTTCTACAATAACTTTTTAGGAAGTCTTATAGGAGAGGTGATGTATTTTTTTTTCAGGGGTATGAACAGTCAACGTAAACATATTTATGACTTGTGTTCTGTGCTTTGAAGTTCATCTTATTCAGAAGGGTTTCAAAACCTCTCCTTGCATAATGTAGATCTTAGCAACTTGTGTCTCCCTTTAGTTTCTATTTCCTTAATATACTTCTTTAATTTTTTAAATGAAACTCTCAATCTTATGAGAATCTTGGCATAAATTTAAAGGAAAATAAATGGTGATTTTTTATACCCCCTTTGAGACAACCAGCAAAAAAATAAAACCTTCATTCTTTAATAAGAGATTCTCACAGATTTTTTTTTTATTTTCACCCATTGCCAATAGTGAACTTCTTCATTTTTTAAATGTTTTTTATATTGTTCTTTTAAAGTTCATCAGACAATCTTGAGGGTGGAGCATCCAAGAAAAGAATGATCATTAATCTTTGTATTTTTTTCTATTTATATTTCCACCTAGTAGTATAGTTTTTACAAGAATGAATTGCACTGAATTTCAAGAAGATTAAAAATGAAAGCTGAAGCTTCAGTGACTGTTTGTGTTTGAAGTAGTGGACATACTTGGATTGTTTAAAATTTCATTATCTCTTTACCAAACATCTATTAAATACTTATTTTGTGCCAGGAAGTGCCCTGAACCCTTTGCATATGCAATATTTATTTCACAAGAATCCTACTTACTTATGTAGTAGGTATTTTATAACTCTTGGCTCTGAATTCAGGGGTCACTTCTGATACTGTTTGGAGGAGCTATACTGCATTGTGAGGGACTGAACGGGAGGGGAGTCAGCTTCATGCAAATCAAGCATCTTAATTTCTGTACTATCTTTATGGCACTGCAAACTTTATTTTTAAATTAATTTTGTTATTGAAGTACCAGAGTTCAGGGTTTGCTAAGAAAACTTCTAACCCTAAATCTTGTGTTCAGAATATTCTCCTACTCACTGGTCTTAAACACAGCATCTATTTTTTTTTTTAAGGAAAAGGACAGGAAATAGTCCTTTCTCAGCCTTCTTGCATATTTATTTATGGTTCAAAGGAAAATATAAACAAAAGGAAACTTTATGGTTTTTCTGTTCTTAATCTATATCTCCTTTAAAGTTCCTTTTAACATCCTAGGGAGGGAGTGTTCAAGAAAAGGCCACTAATAATCTTGAATTCAGTTTTAGGATCTGGAGACCTAGTAAATTGTTAAAGATTTAAGAGGTCGTACTCTACCCTCTTATTTATGTCTGTTTATGAAACATTATCCTGTGAATTTCCTACTGTTATCTCAAATTTAGTATCTACCAAATAGTATCTGCTGCGCCTTATCCAGTCATCTCAGCTACCTTCTCTTTCTCATTTGATAGGATCAAACCATCATTTAAGCCAACAAATTCCTCTTCCTGAATGTCTCTCAAATCCAGCCCTCATTGTCACTGTTAGACTGGCCTTTCATCATCATGCACCTGAGCTCGTTCTCATTCTAATAACTACCGCGGAAACTCAGATGAAATTGCATTATGCCCCTGAATACAGCCATTAAGTGTTTTTCATTTTAATAAAAACATTCCATTGCACAGCATGTAAAGTCTTTGCTCTCAGGCTTTTACATATCCCTGCAGCTCCATCTCCTCCCACATCTTTTTTTAGTGTTCTATATTCCACCATGCAGTGGCTTACGAATATGTAATAATGTTCTAATAATAATGGAATGGAATTTTATTTTTCTATATTTTAACATGTGTTCTTTTTCTTCTTAGTAGGAAACTTTATTTCCACTGCTTGCCTGAAAGAATTCTATTAGTTCTTAAAGATCATCTGAAATATTATTTTTAGTAGAAATATCTTTGCCTTCCCAACATGGTAGACTATAGGATTTTCCTAAATTAACTATGACAGAAGAAATGAGAAGACAAACTTGAAGTTGTTTTTAAAATCTGGAGGGTGGGAAGAAGGAGGCAGCTGGGCTGGGCCACAGCCAGCAGTGTTCAGGGCTTACTGTTGGCTCTGTGATGAAGACTGGCCCTTGGTGGTATTAGGGACCCTGTGTTGTTGGTGACCCAAGAAGGGCTATCAGGACTCAAGGCAAGCACCTTGTGCTCTGTTCTCTGCCCAAACTATGAAATTCCTTTTACACATAAATAATCTGTAATGGCAATTTATCTATTAATTATTAACTAAAGGCTTTTATGTTGTCTTTTTCATTTAAAAAGACAAAAGGAATATGTTGCATTTGCCTAAGAACAAACTTGATCACTTGAATCCCATTATTCATCGATTTGCTCGAGCGGGCGCCAGTAACATTTCCATTGAACCCTATCACGTGCCAATGTAGCCCAATGACATCTGGCTGATTCAGGAATATGAAGAGCCTCAAACTGTTCCTTCAGGGTCTTGACAAGGAAGTCTGACCATCTTGTAGGTGGGCCGCCCGCCCACCTAAGAACAAAACTCTCCTACAAATGAATAATGCATGATCATTTCGGTTTTGTTGTTTTTCAGTGATACCCAGCAGTTCAGAGGATATTTCTGGCTCAGTGCTTAGGAACGACCCGTGTTAGTCTTTGAGGGACCGCATGTGGTACTGGGGATTTGAACCAGGGTCAGCTGCAAGGCAAGCACTTTATCTTCTGTACTATATCTCAGACCCTAGCATCTGCTTCTGGATTTAGAGATTATTTTTACTCAAATTAAAGTTTGTATGAGAAAAAATATTATAGCTAGTCATCATGAGTATCTTCCACCTTTGTTGAATTATTGTCATGAAAATGGAATTGCTACCATACCAATGATCCTATATTTATTACATTTACAAGTACTCACAAACCAACTGATTTTCAGTGTCTAATTTTACTTTGTTTGCTTTTCTAAACATGAGGGGGAATTCTAAGAGAAGAAATAGAATTATGTTTTATAGATTATAAGTATGTAACAATTTTAATTTTATATATTTATGTTATTTGACCTCCCAATCATTTTACTTGCCTTTATTTTATAGGTGAGTTTACTAACTGCTTAGAAAAGCAAAATTATTGCTTTTTAAAAGTTGGGATTTAGAAGTATGCGTAACTCAGTAATATAATCCTAGTTTAATGGTAGCATCTTTGGTACAGACAAAACACTCCACTAACTTTCATCTTTTTTTAATTTCTGATTCTTACATGGATGACAAAAACATGCAACACAGTAGACATGACAATTTAGGGATAGGTGAGCAGTAAATGTTACTGAGACTACTAGACTTAAGACACAAGAATGGTTTGGAGGGGCCAGAATTATAATGCAGTGGGTAGGGCACTATTAAAAACTTGATAAAATATTTCTGTATATGTATGTATGTATGTATATGTATATGTTTATATACTTATATCTGCATATATATACACACATATACATACACACATACTTCCATACATATGTATTTTTCCATTTGAAAGGACAGTAGAACTTCCAGGTGAAAATATCCTACTAATATCTAAGATCTGAAACTTTGTTGAATAAATTCATATTAGAGTAGTAGCTGAAATCATAAGACTGTTAAAGCAGAAGCAGACTATTGGATGAAATAGAAAAAGAATTGATGAACATTCAAGTCTCCTTCAAACACTAGGTAAGTTTTTGAAAGGAGGAGACAGAGATACTCCATGAAAACAGATAAGGGCGGTTGTGAACTCCAGAGATACTCCATGAAAACAGATAAGGGCGGTTGTGAACTCCAGAGATACTCCATGAAAACAGATAAGGGGGGTTGTGAACTCCAGGCAGCCTGAGTGGACATGAAGTGCTAGTTCTATTTCCTTTAGTAAGAAAGAAGCAGAATATTGGGTTCAAGGTCTGATTTAGGGTACTTTCTCCGAAAAACCTCAATCCATTTACCCCAAACTGGGATCTCACTGCTGTTCTACCCTTTATAGTTAACAAGGAAATGTTATGATAACCTTTGAGTGGTACAAGCTAAGGCAGAATCCTCTGGTCTGAAGTTAAGGGGAAACGAGGCTATTGGTTTTGGTTTATTAGCTCAGTGTGGTTACGGCTTTCAGCTTCTGGAGGTCAGGAGACCCTGGGTTCCTTCAACTAGCCGTCTGTTCTGTTTGGAAACTGCCAGTTTTTGCTGAAGATATGAGAAATTGGGGCTTCTCCATGTCTAAATTCTTACTGCTTTTTAGCAGGACAGCCTTCTGCACTGAGGGGGCTATTTCCCATCCCTGTCAAGAAGGAATATTATTGAGACAAGGAGATATTGGGCTGGAGTATACATGATTTGTATACAGGAACTCCAATTTGATCTGCAATATTGCATGTTCCTCTAGGCAGTGATGCTGAGCATGGAGCCAGGAAGAATCCCTGAGTGGCTTGGTGTGTTCCAGAAACAAGCAAACGAACAGCATAAGGATGATTGACCAGGGAAATATGCAGAAATGTAAATGAAAATTTAAAGTAATGTAATGGGAGAGAGAAATAATCTTAGAAATTATTTGAGTTTGGGAAAGCAATTGGTAAAATTTTGTTTTTACACTTGTTATTCTTACTTGTTTTTAAGCTCCTAGAAATAACTGTCTTGCTATTTCATAGCAGAATTTTATTTAATTTACTTGGTGATACCAGAGATTGAATCCAGGTGTCACCCATGGAAGTCCTGCTCTTTACCAGAACCACATCCCTGCCCAGTGTTTAGTCTTTAAAGTGTTTGCAGGAATAAAATAATGTTTGTTAGACCAGAGAGATAGCGTAAGGGTTATGGCACTCCCCTCACAAGGGGCTGATTCCAATTTAATCCCATTATTGCATATGATCCCCTGAACATCACCAGGAGTGATCTGTGGGCACAGAGCCAGAAGTAAGCCCTAAGCACTGTCAGTGTGGCTCCTCAAATCCAGGCCTGAAGAAAAAACAAATAAGTAAATATATACATAAAAGACGTGTGAGTGTTTATCTGAAAAGGAATGAGGCCAGAGCAATTGTTCAGTAGGTAGGGCATTTGCCTTGCATGGGGCTGGTCCAAGGTCCATCCCCAACAACTCATATGGACCCCCAAACACCACAAGGAGTAATTTCTGAATGCAAAGCCAGGAATAACCCCTGAGCATTGTCAGGTGTGACCCCTAATCAAAACAAAACAAAAAATGGAAAATGATCCATAACCAATAAAAATAGTTTGCTTCAAATAGATGCATATTGAATTTTTAGAAACTATCAATATTTAATCAAATTGATCATCAGCATTTTATGTGTATACCTATATGCTTCTACCTGCATATCTGTGCACTCAGTCTTCTAATTTTTTCTTCATATTTGACATCTGTAGTGAACACTTTCAGAAGTATATATTTCTTTCACAAATCATCAGCCTTCTCACCTTTTGTTCAGTCCAAGGAAGTAGGTCATTATTTTTAGTTAAATTTTAATAGCCAGTATATTATATATAACATGATGAGTTCTGAATTCATTGGAAAGCATACCAATTCTAAAATTATGTAGATATGGTCAAACATTGAGAAAACTGTAATAATTTCCTATTTAAAATTCCTTTAACAACCCATAAAATGTTGACTTTTTAAAATTGAAAAATGGTGTTTTGAATCATCGTGAAATACACAGTTACAAAATTGTTCATGATTGGGTTTCAGTCTTGCAGTGTTCCAACCCGCAACCAGTGGGTTGGAACACGGTGCAGAACTGGTTGTTCTGTGCACCAGTGTGCATTTCCCACCACTGACGTCCCCAGTTTCAGCCTGCCAGCCTCCACCCACTCCCTGCCTCTATGGCAGGTAATTTTCTTCTTTTTCTCTTTCTCTTTCTAATTCTCTAATACTCAAAACTACTCTTAAAAATTCTGTATTCAATTAAGGATAAAAATTAACTCATGATTTAAAAAAATGCTTCTTCACTCTCTTCTATTCTTATTTATGTAAGAAGACATAGTGGGTTAATTAGTATACATTCAAAAAATTTTGCCTAGAAGCCAGAGAGATAATACAGTGGGTAAAGTGACTGCCTTGTATGTAGTCAACCTGAGTAGATCCCTGGTGCCCACTCACTTACCGCCATCTTCCTGGAAAAATTTATGTCTACAAGAAACTTAGAAAGTGAACTTATTTGGAAATAGGTTCATTGAAAGTTTAGATGAGTTCATTTGTATCACTTCACTTGTTTTCTTGTTGTTCATCAATTTGCTCTAGCGGGCACCAGTATGTCCTGTTCTGTTGCAAGCAAGTGTAGCCCAAAGCCTCTGCCCGTTCTAAAACAGAAAGAGCCTCAAACCATTTCTTCAGGTCGTGGGAATGAGGTCCATAATTGTTACTGGTTTTTGTCATATCAAATAAAACATGGGTAGCTTGCCAGGCTCTGCCATGTAGGTGATATATTCTCAGTAGAAGGCTCTCATCTTGAGAATATACTGATGAAACTCAACAGTGAAAGATCAGCTTTTCTCTGAGGTGGAACTCTGAGGAGCTGTGGAGTCTGGATGTTGAGAATAATTGACTTCATGGTGTGGGGATTCCTCTGGCTTCTTGCTAGGCTCACTGGGATGACAGTTAATGGCTAGCACTTGCCTAGAACTGTATATAGTGTATAAATGTGAAAGATCCTGGGAAGGACCTGATCCTAACATCCAGTACTATCTAAGACTGTGGTGTGGCTGCAGAGCGGCCACAGGCTGACAGAGCTGTGGGTCTGGAGTG
Organism: Cryptotis parvus; assembly: GCA_021461705.1. NCBI lineage: Eukaryota > Metazoa > Chordata > Mammalia > Eulipotyphla > Soricidae > Cryptotis > Cryptotis parvus. Next base: position 152,233 of record JAJIBD010001980.1, read on the forward strand.
TCTCTCTTCCGGAGTTGCTGGCATGGAAGTGGAGGAATAGGAGGAGGAGCCCAAATCCCTGCTCCAAGTCTGGCAAGCATGGCCCCTCCCCTCACGTGTGAGCGAATGGAGCCTTGGAGCCTTGTTGAACTCCGTCAGGGGTTGACCGAGCCCTTTACTGCCCTTTGGAGCTCCATGGGTTCCTTCCACGGAGCGACGAGTGGCACAGCTGTGGGTCTGGAGTGGTTGGGTCTGGAGAGTCTCTCTTCTGGCGTTGCCAATGGAACTGTGGGTCTGGAACTCATCTTAAACTGAAGATGAGTTCATAATAAATAATTTCCTAGGATGAGCCCCAGGTCCAGAATAGTTGATAGGTACCCTAAGAATAAGAAAGTTAGAGACAGATAGGTATATTCAGAGGAATTTATTCTAGGTAACTATGCGGGCGGGAGGCAGGGACAGAGATTGGAATTATGCACTAACCAGGGTACCAGGGATTTCTAGAAATCACCAGATGCTTCAAGAGAAGAACAGAATAGATTCTTCCTCTGATCTCCCAGGAGGAAACAACCCTAGTGACAATTTGATTTCAAATTTCTGGCTTCATCCTGTGAAAGAATATTTGTTATTTTAAGCCATATATTATTTGGCAGTATTTTGTGAGAACAATCTCAGGAAACTAATAACGTCTGCATTTAAATACAGTCCATAGTTCAGTTTACATAGAATATTCTGAGAGTGGAATACTAACTTTCCTACAAAAAAAGACATTATTGATCTGTGAAAATTACTGGACATTGAATTATCAAACATGCTTGTGGTCTTTGGCAAAAATCACATACAATCTTCTTGTAACTGGATCCTCTCCTTTGCAAATTGAGAAAGATTGAAACTACCTAAAAGTAGAAGTCTATGGTTCAACAAGTCAAGATATTGAGGAGCCATAAAATTCCTGATGGCAAGTTAATAGTGCTAATTAGCATCTAAGATGATATTGAGTCAGTTTTTTCCCAATTGAAAACTAAATTAAATTCATGGTTTTGAGCTCATTTAAAATAATTTCCTTAGAGGCTTTTCATATTGTTGTTCATGAAAATCAGATTAGGTACATTGATCACAGCACCACTGTTGGAAGTATTACAAATTCTGTTTCACATCTCTCAGGCTAGTTTATGGATGTTATAATGAAAGTAAATATTAATAACACCATAGCATTAAACAATATTTTGAAATTAGATTATATATAACACTTTCCCAGTATAATTTATAAATAAACATTGGTGGGTTTGTGCCTGGCAGTGCTCAAGGTTTTGTTAATGTAATTTATAAATAGACTGTGAGGGGTTGAGGCTATACCTGGCAATGCTCATGGTCTACTCTTAGCTCACTGTTCAGAGGAACATCTGATGCCATGAATCAAACCTGGAGCTTCTGCATGTAAAGCATGCAACTAGACATTGAGCTATCACTCCAGTCTCTACATTGGTATTTTTAAAGAGTAATTTAGGTAAAGAACACACAATGTTTTCAGAAATGTTGACTGGCTATAGATCTGATTAGGTTCTGGCTGTGCAAATTACAGTACAACATTAGAAGTTCAAGCACATCGATCATGGATGGGATGCAGTATAACACTAAGTAACTTTAACTGGGGGCCGGAGCCATAAGCACAACAGGTAGGGCGTTTGCCTTGCATGCAGTCCACCCTGGTTCGAAACCCAGCATCCCATATGGTCTTCGAGCACCTCCAGGAGTAATTCCTGAGCGTAGAGCCAAGAGTAACTCTGAACATTCCTGGGTGTGACCCAAAAAAAGCAAAAAAAAGTAAATAAATAAATAAATTAACTGCAATAACATTGTAATATATTTCAGGTTACTACTATTAATAAGGGTTATAACCTCAAGCCTCCCTGACTTCCAAGTATATGAATGTCACTTTTGTATAAAATGTATTTGTTGGTAACATGTCTTTCTTAAATCCGGCTCAGGTATGCCTGTCCAGAGACTCGCAGACATGGGGCAGAGCTGCTACTGGCTCTCCCTGTGACCAGCCGCTCACAAGGCGCCCGGGAGGGATGGTGGGTTCTAGCCCTGGCCCACCACCCCAGCAGAGCCTCGCAACAAGCCAGATGACTCCCCCACTCCATGAGGGCCTCCATTTTCCACATCCGGACTTCTCTCTCGTCAGACCTCCACCCAGCAGACCAGCCTATCAGGGCCCGGCTTGCGTGGCCGCTTGCGGCAGCGCGGTTCATCAATAAATGCTGGACTTAGAGATGCCTACAAGAGTATGCTACCTGCACGGCAGAGCCTGGCAAGCTACCCGTGTTGTATTTGATATATATGCCAAATACCAGTAACAATTATGACCTCATTCCGAATGGATTGAGGCTCTTTATGTTCCTGGAGCAAGCAGATGCCTTGGGCTCTACTAGCATGAGACAGGACTTATGGAGATGTTACTGGGGCCCGCTCGAGCAAATCGATGATGAACGGGAAGACAGTGATACAACATGTCCATAATATTGCCTACTAATGAGTAGCAAAAAAAGTGAAAAAATAAAAGTAACACACTGAGCTGCAGATACTTGATAACCATTTGACTGCACTTATTAATTTAATCACTGTAAGCACCAGCTTCATCGTCTCATGAGATTAACCTTTTTGCTTTAGCAAAAGGTCACATTACTATCATTATAACCTCCAGGATCATTCACAAATACAGCCCAAATATTAAATTCATAAAAAAATCCATTAAAATCCTGCTACCTGGGAATGTTCAATTTTTTTGTACTACTCTAAAAATTGGTATATTTTAGAGTTTTTTGAGTTTGCTTTTAAAGTTCAATGTTTGGGGATTTTGGAGTAACTAAAATATTCTTTTTTAATGAATTCACCATTGATGTTCGTGGTGCCCACACAAGGGACGCCAAATGTCGGGCGCTCCCGCGGGTCCCCGACAGTGCCGGGAAGCGAAGTTCCCTTCTACCTCCGAAGCCGGCGAGGAATGGATGAGCACTCAGGGATCCGATGAGGTTTTAAAAGACTTTACTTATCACAGGTTCAGGCATACAAATCAGCAAAAGGAAAAACCCGATGCTTAGGATTCCAGGCTAGAACCCCAGCCACGTGTAGGCCAAGATGGCGACCACCACGTGCAAAGGCTTTGGGAAAGGAGAAGAACACTTCCAAGCAGGGCGACTGCTCACAGCGAGCACAGCCCCCAAAGAAGCGCGGGAGAGTGAAAACCGGCTAGTTTATATCCCTTCAACTCAGACCTTCCTCCCATTGTTATGGAAAGCAGGGAGTGTTAAATGTCCTTAGATAATCCCTCCCTGCACCTCACCTAGGCCCTTTAGTGTGCTAATGCAGCGGCCCTTAAAGGAGTCCTGCAACAACTCCCCTGATTAGTTTACTAATAAAAATTGAAAAGGTAAGAAATATTTAGTAATGTACAGAAAATTAAGATAAGAAAAAACAATTCGAATTACAAAATGACAATACATGTTACTTTAGGATCCTAACTTGTTTTTGGACCCAAAGCAAAGTTCAAGACAAAGTGTTTTTAGCTGTCTGATTATAACGGACTATAGTTTGCACTGTCCATAATTTGTGAGAGTCAATTTGCTATATTTTATGTAAAGTCTGTGGGGCTACTTCTGGAACAGCAATAGCGGTGATCATATAAGTATGAGTCTCTGGAGAGCAGCGATCAGGAACTCGTTGAATTGTCAGGAAACTGGATCGGGTCTCAGGAACACTGGAACAAGTATCTCGAATTCTGGAACAGGAGTCTTGAGTGCTGGAACAGGTGTCCGGAACATCGGTGTGGTATCTTGAACTCTGGAACAGGAGTCTTGAGCGCTGGAGCAGGTGTCCGGAACATCGGTGTGATATCTTGAACTCTGGAACGGGAGTCTTGAGCGCTGGAGCAGGTGTCTGGAACATCGGTGTGGGCGTCTTGCAGGGCTTCTTCAGCAAGGGAACATTGGCACCGGTAACTGTACCTGTAGCTTAGGCGAGACAAAAACACTTTTCGAGGTTAATCACAAGTAGGGATTTTAAGGCCTTGTAGGGATCCAAGTTTGGGATGGAGAGAAGAATATAAAGAAGCTCCAACATGGGTGGAGCAGGGAAATAAGTATGAGAATTGATGATTTTAAAATTGATAAATCTAGTGGATCAGCAGTGGAGTTGATGAATGTAATAGAGGTTTGTAGTGGTCAGAAATTGAGAAGGTAGTAGTTGAGACATGACATAGACACAACATTAATCACAAACATAATGGTGGCCACCACATGCACACACACGCACACATACATTTGATCGATCAATATCTTACAGCTGTATATGTGACCCATTTAGGGTGATAAATGGTAACGAGTCAAGCGCTTCATAAATATAAAGCCGGCAAATGATGGTGAGAAAGTATCTTTTCCTGTGAATAGAGCATTGGGAAAAATTAGTTTTGCAAATTATTAAATTTTTAGCGAGCACTGTTTTAGGAGTCTCGGAGTATTGAGCACTGTAGCGCAGGTTTACTGGATTCGAATATCTCATCCTGTGAACAGAATCATTAGAAAAACAATTTTTTATTGATTTAGCAAACATTTTTGTAATGAGCACTGTGATCAGAGTCCACCCATTTTTCCACCCTTTTTTTTTTTTGTAAGAAAGAAAATATTTAGGCTGTAAGGCAAGATATTAGACATGAACCATGATCACAGACTGCAAAACAAGATCATTATTAAAAGGAACCAATCCAGGAAGTTTAAACAGCAACTTGCAATTTAAAATTTAAGACTTTATATTGAAAGAATTAGTTGTTTTCTGATTCTTGGAGAATTCTAGTCTTAACAAGCCGCAGAGGGACCCAGAGTTTCTTGGCAGGGTTATCGTCTGTAGAAATGAAAGCATAGCCTCTTCCCGAATGAGGAGGTGACCTGCAATCCATTTATCATCAATTTTCACCCAGATAGGTGAATTGACTGTTTTTTGAGTTTGCATATCTTCTTGAAAGTGACGTTCAGCCGCGGTATAGGGATCTCCTTGAGGTATATTTAAGAAGTTTAAGGTGAATAATGTTAAAGATAAAGAATCCATTGGAGGCATGCTTGTTTTTCGTTGCTTTAATAGCTGAGTTTTAAGTGTTCTGTGGGCACGTTCAACTATTCCTTGTCCTTGTGGATTATATGGAATTCCTGTAATATGTTTGATCTGCCATTCCTCGCAAAAGGATTTGAAGGTTTTGCTGGTGTAAGCAGGACCATTATCTGTTTTTATGGTATGGGGAATACCCATGACGGAGAAGCACTGGAGTAAAAATGAACAAACAGATTTAGCTCTTTCAGACGTCATAGGAACAGCCCATATGAACCGGGAATATGTATCGATGACCACATGAAGGAAAGGTTTGTTGGGAAATAAGTTAGTATGAGTTATATCCATCTGCCACAATTGGTTTGTCTGTAAACCTCGAGGATTTGCTCCTGCTACATGAGATGTACAATGTAAAGGAGCACAGACAGGACAGTTGCGGACAATTTGTCTAGCTTGTCTCCATGGGATGCCATGGTGTACATGAAGGCGGCGGGCATTTGTATGTAGAGTCTGGTGCTCTTCCTCAGCTGATTTAAATACTGGTGCTGCCAAGAGATCTGCTGCTTCGTTTCCTCGAACCATTGGCCCGGGAGTCGGCTGTGAGAACGGATGTGGGAGATGTATATAGGGAATGTTCTATTTCGGAGGAGATCTTGTAGTTTATGGAGCAGCTCCTGAATTATAGGATTATGGGCATTTAAAGAAGCAGTGACAATTCCAGGAAATAAACCAACTACATATGCAGAATCACTCACCACATTACATGGGCCAGATATATGGGATAGTAAATGTATCAGGGTGGCGAGTTCCACTTGTTGGGCAGATTTATAATTTGTATGCACAGTAGTGGTCAACGAAGGACCTGTAATTCCACCCCTTCCTGATGAGGAGCCATCAATATAATACACTGGAGCATCAGGAATGGGAGAGGAGCGGACAATGGTGGAAATTATAAAAGGTGTCCTTTTCAGAAATTCCCAGGTTTTTCCAGCTGGGTAATGATAAGATATTTCTCCTGAAAAATCTGCTAAAGCTCTCTGAAGGATTTCACTGAGTGGTAAAACAGCTTCAATTTCTTTTTTAGGGTCAGGTAGTACAATTACATGGGGATCATGTCCAAGTAATACTTGGGTTCTTGATCTTCCCTTAATTATAAGGTTAGCTATCATCTCAAGGTAAGGTGTAGCAGTACGATTCTGCTTGTTATGTAAGTAAACCCATTCTAACGGTCCAGATAATTGGGCTATAGCAGCAGTTGGAGACTCGGGAGTGTTGAAGACCAAGAACCATACCTTTTCTCCGGGATTAAATCTGGAGAGGTAAGATTTTTGAAGCCGATTCATGAAAAAATCTAATTCCTCCTGAGCTTTAGGAGTTAGCTGCCTTGGGCTATTTAAAGCAGGATCACCTTCAAGGGTGTGGAACAGGTTACTGAGCTCACAGTTAGGAATACCAAGGGAGGGGCGCACCCAGTTGATATCCCCCAGCAGTTTTTGAAAATCATTCAAGGTTTTGAGCCTTTTCTGACTAATGGAGATCTTTTGAGGACGCACTGTAGTGCGGTCAAGAGCATAGCCCAAATATTCATATGGAGGCTGCATCTGGATTTTCTCCGGAGCTACTTGTAAGCCAGCCTCTGGTAAAACTGTCATTACATCATTATATAAATTCTGGAGATCTCTGGAATTATCACAAGCTAGCAGGATATCATCCATGTAGTGGATGATGTATGCACCAGGAAATTTAGCACGAATGGGTCGCAAAACCTCATCAACAAAGTGTTGACACATCGTAGGTGAATTAGTCATTCCTTGGGGCAATACTGTCCACTGAAACCTACGTAAAGGACCTTTATGATTAATGGAAGGGACTGAAAATGCAAACCTTTTCCGATCATCTGGGTGGATAGGTATGCTGTAAAAGCAGTCTTTTAAATCTATGATAATTAGCGGCCAATCCTTAGGAATAGCTGCTGGAGAGGGGAGCCCAGGTTGTAGGGCTCCCCATGGGGACCATAGTAGAATTTACATTCCTTAAGTCAATCAGCAAACGCCATTTGCCTGATTTTTTCTGTATTACAAAAACAGGAGAATTCCATTCTGAAAACGTTTCCTCAATATGTCCTAATTTCAGCTGTTCTTCCACTAGATTTGTTAGCGCCTCTAACTTTTTGGTATTGAGGGGCCACTGTGGTGTCCATATAGGTTTGTCAGATTTCCACTGAATACGGATAGGTAGTGGGCGCTTAACCACAGCGGCCCCAATTAAAAAGGGTTACTCCCGGTGTTAGGCTTATTATGGAGAGCTGGAATTGGTGCTCGACGGGGAATTGGACGAGGTATGTGGATTACTGCCCCCCACTGCTCCAGCATGTCTCGACCCCATAAAGTTAAAGGCATAGGGGCTATATAAGGCTGGACCATGGCTACATTCCCTTCAGGGCCAATACACGGCAGCCACCTGGCACTCTGTCGGAGAAGAGAGGAGGAGATATTGCCTACCCCGCTCAGGCTATGGGACACTTTCTTTAGGGCCCAGTTAGAGGGCCAATACTTGGTGGAGATTATGGATATGTCTGCCCCTGTATCCAACATGCCTTTGAATTTCCTTTTATAAATTTCGATGGGTATAACCGGCCGCTTGGCCTGAGAAATTCTGGCAGTGTACCCAACTAGATAGTTAGCAGGTGGCTGGTGGGCTTGGTTCTGTGTGGCTGCATAACCAACAATGAAGTTGGCAGAATGGTTGGTACTGTTTAAGCCACCAGCTGTAGGGGTGTTCGGACTGACTACACGGATCCTCAAAAAATAATAATAGTTTAGCAAGTGGTTCCCCTTTTTAAAAGTCCATTTAGTTGGCACAGATATTGACAGTATTATCTCTCCATGAGATTCAGGATCCAGAAGTCCGAAATGCACCATAATTCCCTTAAATTTCAGCCAATCGCTCCCTGAATTAAACCCATACTACCTGGGGAGCAGGTCCTTTTATCCCTGTTTTTAGCATGTAGGGGTCTTGACTTGGGTATATTGTGACAGTCTTGGGGCAGAGAATGTCGAGACTGCCACTGCCTGATGGGGTAGGCCAGAGAGCATTTATTGACTGTAATTCTGTGGATTCTGATTCGGAGGATATTGGGCAGGTGGAATGAAGGAGAGTGCCCCTGGATTCAGCTGGGCCTGGGGCTGGCCCCCCCACCCAGTTTCCCGCATTAGGGGAGGCATAGATGTTATTTGAGCCTGCGGAGCTTGTGGAACCTGGGAGGGGGTCCATGTAACATTTCCTATAAAGGGATTATTAGAATGTTGCCCTGTATTGATAATTGTAGAAGATGGGCAATCTCTACGGGTGTGTCCCTTCTTTCCGCAGATAAAGCAGGTTATCTGTCCAGATGAAGCCTGAGGCTGACTTCGCCTCCAAGACCGACAGTCTCTGGCCCAATGTTTTCCTTTTCTGCACCTTGGGCATGGTCCAGGTGGGGCCCTTCGAGGGGTGGAGCTGCGATTATTAGAATAGTTTCTCCGATTATTGTTTATCCTTTGAAGTTTATTGTTTCTCCCCCTAGAGCTGTCTGACTTGTTTCTCTCCCTAGAGCTGTCTGACATTTCATCCCTCTCCTGATCCTCCTGCTGTATGGGATAAGCCTCTATATCATCCTGTGTTTTATTGGAGGTTAAACCGACATTTCTACAGGCCTTTAGATACCCCATGAGGTCAGCCTTTTCCTTAATACCATATAGTAATGCTCGACATTTTTGATTAGCATTCTCATATGCTAAGTTTCGCTTTTAGGATTTCTTGAGTGGTTGGGTCTTGAACCTGTCTTTGGATTGTTTCACATAATCTCCCAACAAAATCAAAGTATGGTTCATCACGACCCTGGTAAATTTTTGTATAGCTACCTAGAAATTCTGGGTCGGAACCTACTCTTTCCCACGCCTTTAATGCTGTCTCCCGAACGAATTTTAAAATAGGTTCAGGTAATGTCGCTTGTTTTGCTTTGTTTTTCCATTCACCTTCACCTTTTAGCATGGCAAAAGTTATAGTATGGCCTGATTCCTTTTCTCTTAAAGTGTCAATATTCTGGTTAACCCCATCTGCATACCACATATGCCATTGCATGTACTGTGATTTGTTTAGACAAGTATCGGCTACCGCTTCAAAGTCTCCCAATACCCACTGACTACTTTCGCCTCCAATCAGCTAAATATTTTAAAGTATAAGGACTTGATATTCCAAACCTGTCGCAAGCCTTCCTAAACGGGGTTATTGCCTCAATTTTTAAGTCTTCATGAATCGGTTTTACTTTATCTTTAGATTGGTCATGAGAAAGATTGCTGGGCTTTGCTCTTTGACTCGAGCTAATCTGTTTCTCCCCTTCTTCCTCATCAGAGCTTGTAGTATCTGGCAGAGGAACATCTACCCCATTGAGGGTATTAACTCTGGGGAGATTTTCAGCTTGGGAATTTGCCTCCTCTGGGTTTTCCTGTTCCTCCTCTAAGTTATCAGCCACATTAGAATTCTTTTTTAGATTTTTTTGCTGGGAATGTATACACCTTTTTCAAGTCTACAGTTTTGGGGCGTGTTTGTGAACGGCTTTTAGTTGGTTCACGCCTCAGTATTGGGTATGCGCTAGGTCCTGATTGATAAGTTATGAAATCAGAAATCTCCCTGCGTAACACATCCATTTCTTGGTTTAAGTTTTCAAGTTTCCTATATGTTTCTTCCTTTTGTTCTTTCAATCTTATGTGTAACTTCCAAACCTCCTCTTTCTGTCCATCTATTCTATCTCTCTGTCTGTCAATTTCTTCCTCTAAGATAATGCTGATTTTATCGATATCCTTCTTCTGCTCTTCAAACTTTACTTCAAATTTTAAATCCTGTTTAATAATTTTACTTTCCTGTTCTTCTAATTTTTCCTTGAATTTTAAATCCTGTTCTTCTAATTTTTCCTTGAATTTTAAATCCTGTTCTTCTAATTTTTCCTTGAATTTTAAATCCTGTTCTTCTAATTTTTCCTTGAATTTTAAATCCTGTTCTTCTAATTTTTCCTCAAATTTTAAAAATCTGGTTAATAATTTTACTTTCCTGTTCTTCTAATTTCTTTTCAAATTTTAAACTCTGTTTAATAATTCTGTCCTCAAGCTTTAAGACCAGTCTACCTGTAGCTTTATGATCCTCACTTATTTCTTCAATCGCTGAGTAAATCTCGCCCCTTAAGATTGCATTCAATTTATTACTTTCCTCCCTCTCTCTATTAAACATTGTCCTTACGCAAAGGTACAGTTTAAAAATCGCAAGGACCCAGATGATTTGTGAAAAGATAGAGTAGTTCTCAGAAAGGAACTTTATAGACTGGGCTATGTATGGTTCCGAGCCAATAAAAGATACAATGTATCTATACCATGAGATATCCATCATTTTACTCACGGTTCGGAGGCAGATGATCTCTGTCCGATGATAATTAGACCAGACGATGTTCGTGGTGCCCACACAAGGGACGCCAAATGTCGGGGCGCTCCGCCGGGTCCCTCGACAGTGCCGGGAAGCGAAGTTCCCTTCTACCTCCGAGCCGGCGAGGAATGGATGAGCACTCAGGGATCCGATGAGGTTTTAAAAGACTTTACTTATCACAGGTTCAGGCATACAAATCAGCAAAAGGAAAAACCCGATGCTTAGGATTCCAGGCTAGAACCCCAGCCACGTGTAGGCCAAGATGGCGACCACCACGTGCAAAGGCTTTGGGAAAGGAGAAGAACACTTCCAAGCAGGGCGACTGCTCACAGCGAGCACAGCCCCCAAAGAAGCGCGGGAGAGTGAAAACCGGCTAGTTTATATCCCTTCAACTCAGACCTTCCTCCCATTGTTATGGAAAGCAGGGAGTGTTAAATGTCCTTAGATAATCCCTCCCTGCACCTCACCTAGGCCCTTTAGTGTGCTAATGCAGCGGCCCTTAAAGGAGTCCTGCAAC
>JAJIBD010001981.1:0-120527 GCA_021461705.1 Cryptotis parvus
GGATCTCTACAAAAGAAAACTACAAAACGTTACTTCAGGAAATAAAGAGGACCCTGAGGAAATGGAGACACATTCCCTGTTCATGGATTGGAAGGATTAACATTATCAATATGGTAATACTCCCTAGAGCTCTATATAGATTCAATGCGGTCCCTATAAAGATACCCGTGATGTTCTTCAAAGAAATTGAACAAACATTCCTGAAATTTGTATGGAATAATAAACCCCCCACGAATAGCTAAAGCAATCCGTGGGAAAAAGAAGATGGGAGGTATCAGTTTTCCCAACCTCAGGTTCTACTACAGAGTAGTTGTAATTAAGACAGTGTGGTATTGGTATAGAGACAGACCCATAGACCTATGGAATAGAACTGAATATCCTGAAACACACTCTCAAATATTCAACCACTTAATCTTCGATAAAGGAGCAAAAGATATTAAGTGGAGATAAGAAAGCCTCTTCAACAAATGGTGCTGGGAAAACTGGGCAGCTACGTGTAAAAAAATGAACTTAGACCTCCTTCTAATGCCATGCACAGAAGTCAGATAAAAACGGATTATAGATCTCAACATTAGAAATGAATCTATAAGGTACATCGAAGAAAACATAGGAGAACACTCTCTACGACATCGAAACTAAAAGTATCTTTAAAAATGACACACCACTGACCAAGCAAATGGAAGCAAAGATAAACAAATGGGATTATATAAAATTGAAAAGCTTCTGCACCTCGATAACATGAAGCGGCTGGGGAGGCTAGAGCTCGGCTCTCCGGGCCCAGCTGAAGAGGGACCCCCAGGAGGGCAGACGGGTTTTGGGAGGGGGCCTGTCGCCCTCTGGGGGTCCCGGAAGCAGCCGGATGAGACTAGCCCATCACACTAGCCACCATTTTCCGCTGTCCGGATGCTGGGAAACTGCCTCACGGCCAGATCAACAGAGCAAAACCGGTTCGAGCCCAGGTAGGCGGCTCCCAGAAGCCAGAATCACTGGGAATTGGTCAGATGGAGTCAGGGTTCGGCCATTCCCCTCTCCATTTTGGCCGAGCCTGGTGGCCCCGCCCAGGAGCTGCCTGGGGACCATCGGCCATAACGTGAAGCGGCTGGGGAGGCTGGAGCTCGGCTCGCCCGGGCCCAGATGAAGAGGAGACCCCAGGAGGGCAGACGGGTTTTGGGAGTGGACTCGTCTCATCTGGGGGTCCCGGAAGCAGCCGGATGAGACTTGCCCATCACACTAGCCACCATTTTCGCTGTCCGGATGCTGGGAAACTGCCTCACGACCAGATCAACAGAGCAAAACCGGTTCGAGCCCAGGTAGGCGGCTCCCCAGAAGCGGGAATCACTGGGAATTCGGCCAGATGGAGTCAGGGTTCGGCCATTCCCTCTCCATTTTGTCGAGCCTGGTGGCCCCACCCAGGAGCTGCCCGGGGCCATCGGCCATAACATGAAGCGGCTGGGGAGGCTGGAGCTCGGCTCGCCCGGCCCAGCTGAAGAGGGACCCCCAGGAGGGCAGACGGGTTTTGGGGAGTGGGCCTGTCGCCTCTGGGGGGTCCCGGAAGCAGCCGGATGAAACTTCGCCCATCACACTAGCCACCATTTTCACTGTCCGGATGCTGGGAAACTGCCTCATGACCAGATCAACAGAGCAAAACCGGTTCGAGCCCAGTGCGCGTGGCCGCTTGTCGGCCGTGGTCCTTTAAAAATAGTTGAAACAGTAATGTCTTTTAATGCATTGAATTCCCACGAAGAGCAGGAAAGTTTGGCGGGAGGGAGAGATAAAGAGGAGAGAAATGACATGCAGAACCCGCCAGGTAGTTGAGGTGTGGGAGGGGGAGGGGAGGTGGGGACATTGGTGATGGGAAGTGGGTTTGGGTGGAGGGATGGGTGTTGGAACACTGTGGAACCGGGACTCTACATGAGCATCTTTCAGTTGTGTGTCTAAAATGGTGTAACAATATTTGGGGGGAAAAATCACTGTCTGTCACTGTCTTCCCGCTCATCATCGATTTGCTCGGGCGGGCCCCAGTAACATCTCCATATGTCCTGTCTCATGCTACTAGAGCCCAAGGCATCTGCTTGCTCCAGGAACATAAAGAGCCTCAATCCATTCCGGAATGAGTCTATAATAGTTACTGGTATTTGGGGGGGGAAAAATAATAAAATAAACTAAAATCGGAGGAAAAAAAAAAGAAAAGCTTCTGCACCTCAAAAGAAATGGTGACCAAGATACAAAGACAATCCACAGAGTGGGAAAGGATATTCACCCTATACCCATCTGACAAGGGGTTAATATCCAGGATGTATCAGGCACTGGTATCACTTCACAAGGAAAAACAGCCAACCGCATCAAAAAATGGGGAGAAGAAATGAAAAGACGCTTCCTAAAAGAAGAAATTCAAATGGCCAAAAGGCATATGAAAATAGTGCTCTTCATCTTTAATCATCAGGGAGATGCAAATCACAACAATGAGGTACCATCTCACACCACAGGGACTGGCACACAACCAAAACAGCAAGAACAACCGGTGCTGGCGTGGATGTGGGGAAAAAAGGACTCTGATCCAATGTTGGTGGGAGTGCTGACTGCTCCAGCCCTTTTGGAAAACAATATGGGCATTCCCCGAAAACTAGATATTGAGCTCCCATTTGATCCAGCAATAGCACTCCTGGGAATATACCCAAGAGACCGAAAAACACATAGCAGAAACACTATCTGTACTTCTTTATTCTTCTCTGCACTATTCACTATACCTAGAATCTGGAAACAACCTAAATGCCTGAGAACAGAGGATTGGCTAAAGAAACTGTGGTTCATCTACACTATGGAATACTATACAGCTGTCAGAAAAATGAAATTATGAAATTTACCTGCAAATGGATGGACGTGGAGACTATCATGCTGAGTGAAATTAGTCAGAAGGAAAAGGACAGATATAGAATGACTGCATTTCATTAATAGGATATAAATAGATACCTGTATTTTACTAAGTGTGGGAACTGGTAATGGCAGATTAAAACTCACCATTGAATATACACAAAGAGACTTAAGTGATAAACTCTAAATATCTGCAGGGCTAGCCACAATGTGTAAAATAAGAGGGAGAGAGATGCAGAGACAGGGAGAGAGAAAGAGAGGAAACGGGGGTACCTGCTATTGAGTCAGTCTGGGAGTGGTCGGAGGGGGTGAGGTACATTGGTTTTGGAAATGGGGCACTGATGGAGGGAGGGGTGCTGGAATACTGTATTACCAAGAACCAATTATGAACACCTTTGAAATTGTATGTATCACCGTGGTATAATAAAAACTTAAAAAAATTTAAAAAATCTAGTCAATCAACATAATACATCATATCAATAAGAGAAAAAAATAAAAAACCATATGAGTATATCAATAGACACAGAGAAAGCATTTGACAAGATTCAACACCTTTTCATGCTTAAAACCCTCCAAAAACTGGGAATCCAAGGAACCTTACCAATATAGTCAAAGCCATCTACCAAAATCCCACAGTGAGTATCATTCTCTATGGGGGGAAAATTGAAAGCGTGCCCCCTAAGATCAGGGACAAGACAAGGTTTCTCCCAATACCCATTTGATAAGGGGTAAATATTCAGGATATATTAGGCACTCGTAAAACTTTACAAGAAGAAAACAGCCAACCTCATCAAAAAATGGGGAAAAGAAATGAACAGAATGTCCAAAAGACATCTGAAAAAATGCTCATCATCACTAATAATTAGGGAGATGCAAATTAAAACAAGGATATCATCTCACACCACAGAGACTGGCACATATCCAAAAGATCAAGAACAAGAAGTGTTGGTGTAGATGAGGGGAGAAAGGGACTCTCATCCATTGTTGGTGGGAATGTCGACTGGTCCAGCCCTTTTGGAAAACAATATGGACATTCCTCCAAAAGAGTAAAAAGTGGCTCCCATTCGACCCAGCCATACCACTTCTGGGAATATACCATGGGAAGCCAAAAACACACAGCAGAAACACCATCTGCAATTTTATAGCAGCACTCACTATTCACAATAGCCAGAATCTGGAAACAACCAGTATGCCCGAGAACTGATGACTGGGTAAAGAAACTTTGGCACATCTACACAATGGAATACTATGCAACTTTCAGGAAAAATACAGTTATGAAATTTACCTATAAATGAATGGACAAGGTAGAGGATCATGTTGAGTGAAATTAGCCAGAAGGAAAAAAAGACAGATATGCAATGACTGCATTTATTTGCATTATATATCTCTATCTATCACTATCACTATCTCTATCTCTATCTCTATCTCTATCTCTATCCCTATCTCTCTCTCTCTCTCTATATATATATATATATATATATATATATATATATATATATATTTGCCAAGGTCAGGAAAAACATGGATCAGGAGGTCTTGTCAAAGGTGGAATCTACCACAAACATGCAGGAGTCACAGAGTAGGTAAGACAGAGAAGGAAACAGTGTGCTAATAATTGTTGAAAGTGATAATACCAGCCTAGAATTGAGCACAGAATACAGGCAAAAAGATACACATGATAACCTCTAAATGTATGTATTGCAATCCACAGTGAGTAAGAGAGGGGAGAGAGAGAGAGAGAAAGAAAGGAGATAAAGAACCTGTCATAGAGGCAAGCTAGGGAGGGGGGAGGGAATCGGTGATATTGGTGGTGGGAAATGGGCACTGGTGGAGGGATGGGTGCTGGAACACTGTATGACTGAAACCCAAACATGAACATCTTTGTAATTGTATATCTCACGGTGGTATAATAAAATATTTTTAAAAAATTATCTCTTTCCTCTTACAACTTATTTGAAACTGAAGTTTTATTTAAAGAATACTAATTAGACTGCAGGTTACAAAGAGACAGTGTCCTGGAGGGTCACGGCACCTTGGTGGCCATGTAGTAACTTTGTCCATCAATATCATATGCTTTGACAGTATGTAGCCATCTAACCCAAACTGTAGTCAAATACAAAAATTGCTTTATGATTTTTGTTTACCTTTGGGAATTAGATACCTTATATGATTTCCTCCTCTCTCCTTCCAACCCCATATGTTTTATGTATGGGAAGGAGCTCCGTAGAAGGCAGAGACAGAAAGGTCAGAGTTATTCTGGCATTTACTATCCATTGAATCACTCTACTTACCATATATGCTCTTTTGGGGTGGGGCACACCTGGTATCTGCACTCAGAAATCACCCCTGGCAAGCTCAGAGTGCCGTCTGGGATGCTGGGGATTGTACCTAGGTTGGCTGCATGCAAAGCAAGCACCTTACTCACTGTACATCTTTGGCTCTGTTTTTTTAAATATGGACTTAGAATTCAAATCTGAATATTATGCCAGATCCCTTCCCAATGGGCTATGAGGCTTTTCCTTCTGCTCACCGCTTGCTTTTAAACCATCTGTGAGTGGAGAGGAAATGGCAGAAACAGTATCACTCACATTCCCATGTCTTTCCCGATGCGTTGGTACAGGCGCTTGGCTCCCAGCTTACAGAAATACACTCCTAAGCGTGTCTTAGTACCCCCAAAAAGTCTCAGATGTGGTCACAATTAAACATCAGTCATCCTTCAAGGTAGTGGGTGGTCTATTGCGCCTGTGGATTCTTGAAAAACTCCAAGGCTGTTTTGCTGGATGCCATACCTGCTGTGGGTGGGGTGAGGGACTTCTAATGTCTCCTCACCCCTGCAGGTTCAATTTACATCACTGTTGTTTTCATCCTCATCACCCTCTCCTGGTGATGAGTTTTACCAAATTTCTCACTTCAGTGAGACCTTCCTCAATTATGAGATGCTTGGGTTTATTTTGGGACATATCTTTTATTTATGTATATCCCATCAAAGGAGGTCCTGAGAGGTGGAAGGATACTGGCTATGTGTTGCAGTACAATGTTGCTCAGAGCCTTGCATTTTGCCTCGAAGTTACCTCCTGCAGGCCAATTTGTAGATAGGGGCAGGAAACGGTTTGGATTTGTGACTCTGTGGCGGTATATCTTACCATGTATTCTATGTTTACTTCACTGTATCACTTGTCTTCCGTTGTTCATCGATTTGCTGGAGTGGGCACCAGTAACATCTCCATACTTTTGGTTGCATGCTAGCATAGCACAAGGGCATCTGCTCCCCACCAGGAACACGAAGAGCCTCCAAAAAATTCGTTCAAGTCATGGGAATGAGGTCTATAATAGTTACTGGTTTTGGCATATCAAATATGACACGGGTAGTTTGCCAGGCTCTGCCGTGTGGATGGTATACTCTCAGTAGTAGGCTCTCAGTTTATGCATTTACTGATGTACCGCACGCCCACTTTAGGTAGCAAGCAACAGGAAGAGATGGGCTTATCTCTTGGGTGGAGCTCTGACAAACTGTGGAATCCGGATGTTGGAAAATAGTGGCCATCGTGGTGTGCTGTGAGGGTTCCTCTAAATTCTTGTGAGGCTCTATTGGAGATGACAGGCCAGGGGTAGAACTTGCCTTCCCTCCCGGATGCCTCATGATCAGCTGAGCACAGGAAGAGCCAGTAGCAACTCTGCCCTATGTATCTATGTCTCTGGTTCAAGCATACCAGGGCTTGAAATAGGCTTCACTGTAGGGTGGGACTCTGATGAGCAGGGCTTGAGATCAGTTTATCTCTTGCCTGCCGCTGACCCAGGTTCAATCCCTAGCACCCCATATGATCCCAAAGCAATGTCGGTAGTAATTACTGAGTGCAGATCCAGGAGTAACCCCTTATATAGGTCGAAGTCTCCTTGTCTGTCACGCCAGGGAGACCCTGAATTCCTGGAGCAGCACTAGCCCTAGCCTCTGCCTTAGCCCCCATGAGTTTCAGGAGCCCCCGCAGTGCTCGTGGATGCACACCAAGGAGAAAATCGGTGGCGGCCCCATTCCCATGGAGGTAATGGTATAAATATTTTTTCTCATGCTACAGCAATCATTGTGGGACTAGACAAATCTTACCAGTATTTTTACCTGGCTACGTTGGATCACTAAGTATAATATAGTTATAACTAGATCAGAGAGGAATGCTGCTTGCCTCCAACCAAGCAAGCATGACGCTCTAATAAGTCTAAAGGCTAATATTCAAAAACAACTATGAAGTAAAGGCAAGGATCTTGTGAAGACTTGGAGACATATATAGCTGGTTGTAGAATATTCATGGTATAGATACATGCCCTTCCCCTACTCTGTATAGGTCCTGCAGGAAAACTTCAAGGACAGATCTTAGCTGGGGTAATGTTAACATTTCAATGGGACTAGGTGAGGTCCTAGGAGAAGCAAACCTGAGGGATTGACCTTAACTGCTATCTGTTGATGGGCCGGTCAGGGATGAAAAGATATAAAAGTAGTAGCCTGCTTAGGCTCTCTCTCTCCTTCCTCTTTGCCCTCTGCCTATGTTCCCCTTCTCTCCGTTCTCTGCCCTGTTGGGCCTTAGCAAAACTTAGCAAATGGGAGCGGCCATCTTGGCCTAGGATTCTAAACCTACACGTGGCCAGGGCCCAGCTAGGTACCTGTAGTATGGGGTTTTCCTATTATTGAATTGTATACCAGAACAAAGGCTTTACCAGGGTAAAGCCTTTTTTTTTTTACTTTGAAGTTTTTAATAGTAGTTTTCCATGTTGTAAGTAATGAACAGGGTCGGAGATATACACAGCCAGTAGGGCATTTGTGTTGTACACGGCCAAGGAAGAAATTTGAGTGGCCAAAAACATATGAAAAAAATGCTCATCATCACTAATCATCAGAGAGATGCAAATCAAAACAACAATGAGATACCACTTTACACCACAGAGACTGGCACATATTCAAAAGAGCAAGAACAACAAGTGCTGGCGTGGATGTGAGGAAAAGGGGACACTCATCCATTGTTGGTGGAATGCTGGCTGGTACAGCCTTTCTGGAAAACAATATGGACATTCCTCCAAAGACTAGAAATTGAACTCCCATTTGACCCAGCCATACCACTCCTGGGAAAGCCTTTTGAAACTGCTGGATTCACAAGTCTGCCTCTGTCTAACGGCTGCTGCCAATTTCCTGGAGCAGAAGGGGATCCCTATACCCTGTTCCCGGATTTTGTTGGGGAATCCAGCATTCTTCAACAAGTGGAGGTCCCAGCGAGATTCCTGTCCTGTCACTAATTTTGTCAGGGAACCCAGAATTCTCTGACAGTTATGGAAGTTTAAAAAAAACTAAACTGTTCTTTCAGTGTTAACTTATGATCTCCAAATCACAATTTGTAGCTTAAACAGAAGAAAGATTTAAATACAAACTCAGTTACACCACAGTTATCATTGCCTTGACAAAAGCAGGCATATTTGTTCAACCTTCCTGTGCCTGACATCATATTTTCTGTGCCTGACATCTTGCTTGCTCATACTATGAAGTTTATTGGTCCACTTGTCACTTATGCAGAGTACCAGGTAGTTTTCAAGAACAAGGAAAGCTTCACTCAAGATGATGCAATCTATGAGATAACACTTTATTTTCCCTAAAAAGTTTGATAGGGAGAAAGTGTACCAGAATAAGTAAGTGCAAAGACCCGGATTCATGGTTGCAAGATAGGATAATTCCAGTTATCAAATTTAAAAGAGGCTCTTGTTTCCTATGTATGTGTGTATGTATATATACCTATATACCTATATACCTATGTACCTATGTGCCTATATACCTATGTACCTATGTACCTATGTATGTATATACGCATATATGTATATACTTATATGCATATATGTGTGCGTATGTATATATAATATATATAAATATAAATCTTTCTCATACTAGTCCATTGTCAGCAGGTATCTATCATTTCATGGACCAGAATGGCAGCAGAGTCTACGGCCATATCACCCTGAACGCGCCCGATCTCGTCAGAATGGCAGCAGATGCACACTACAGAACACACGACCTGCTTTGACCAAGCAGAAGAGCATGAGCACAAGACTTAGAGAAAGTGTGGAGATTACTTTTGTTACAGAGGTAACAAAAGTCTGATATACTTATGTGTGAGCAAACGGGATTAAATGCCGTGCTTGCAACAGGAGCAAACAAGAGAGAGTCTCAGTATCTCCTGCACTCAGCCCCTCCCCGCAGCAGAGGAATGGGCTCTAAGAACTGAGGTGGTTTTTAATATTTATTTTTGGTTTATTTTCAGGAAGCTCTGAGAATTCTTGTACTTGAAAACTGCATTTCTTGTACTGGCAAAAAACTTTCTAGGAAGCAATAAACAGTTTCTGAGTTTTGGCTCTCTCCTCAATACTCCTGCAGTTCTGCTCCAAGGAAAATGCTACCTTCTCCTTACCTGAAGTACTTGCTTTTTAATGTTTGGTAAACTAAATTTGAGTTCTATTTTCTACTAACTTACAGCAGAATTTTAAGGTACACATACTTTCTGAACACTAAGGGTTTTGTAACTTATCAGAAAAGGAACATATTTATATGTTAAATTGCTATACTCAGTAAACTGATAGCTATGTGTCAGTTTTTTATTTTGCTTTATCTTTAGAAGCGTAGGGAGAATTTTGACTGTTATAATTATGGTTTGTGACATGAAACAATATTGACGTTGAGCTATAGTAAAAATACAAGTCAGAAAATCAGGTCGTTTTCTTGACTTTATTCCCACCAAGTGACAGAGCTAACTGGATTTAGTAGATTTATTAGTAAAGTGGGCTAGGTGAGGGGCATCTACTATCCCCATAGACCCATGCACGTCATTTGGATACCTTTTACCTCAATCCCTTACCTCCTCCAAAATTCACTTGGTTTTCATATTTGTTGATTTTCAGTGCATCTTACCTTTCCCAACAAGTAAATGTTTTTGAATATGAACATACAATCATGTTAAGAACCCACTCAATTCATTGAATCCCTGCAAAGAATTCTTTAAATCAAGGATAACATATATAGATGAAAAATAATATAATCAGTAGAAACTCACTTATAATGTTAACCCTTAGCTTTGCATATTTGTACTTTAGTGTACCCTAAATTCAATTCATGGAGTCAATTTTAGGGCTAAAAGGGGCATATCTAAGTCTGATCATTTCCTTACTTTCAGTTTTGAGAAGATTTTACCTTGTTCTATAAAGGCAGGCACCTATCTCTCTTGTTTATTGTCCTGGTCTTCCCAGGATCTAGAAAAGTGCCTGACCCACTGTAAGGTCACCAAATAGTTTCTGAAGGAATGAATAAAGTCTAAATTTCCTATGGTGATAAATAAGGCTCTTAATAATGAGTCTAGGTCCTGACTTCCTTTCCAGCTCCTCCACACCCAGTTTCTAGGTGTCTGCAGGTGGACAGAGGTAGTTGTGGCTTCTCATGGTTCCTTGGCAATACTCTTCCAGACCTTTTGGCCATGTATTTCTACTTGCATGATACCTTATTCTCCTTTTTGCGTATCATCCACACGCATACACATTATTGCTTATGCTTATTGGTCCCTCAATTGTTACTCCTTAATTGTTACTCTTTAATTGTTATTCCTTCTACTGTGTATTCCCCCTCTTCTCTCCCCTTTTCTATAGTGAAATAGAAGCCCTTTTCTTGGAATACTCCATATAATTTTTATTTACCTGTTTCAGCAGTGATCTCCCTCTACTGAAATAGTCATCTTGTCTGTCTCTTCCACTAGATTTAAGGTCAAGACTACACTCTGGTAAATAATAATAAATCTTCACTCAATAAATAGATAAATCATTTAGAACAACCATTGCAATTTTGCCTTGAGGAAAACAAAGGCCAGATGTCAGTGACTTGTCTGTCTCGTACTATCAATATGTTGGCACATGAAACAGAGAAGATGAATTAGAATTAGGTTTCTCAGACCATTCAGTGTTTTCTGGCCAACTTGCTCTGATACTTAAACTAGCATCATTCTAGAAACTGTAGGCTAATTGTAATTTTACCTTTAGAGAACGTGGTTAGAGACTCAAATAATTGTATAATTAATTAAAAAAACAATTGCAAAGGATTTTTTAAAATCCTCTATTATTTTAAATTTCCCATGTCATTGTTTTCTTCTATTTTCCTGTAGCTGCTGAAAGAATGTGACATAATAGTGAGTTCGCTGTTGGAGGTTTGAGTTCCTGTATAACAGCCAGGAGGTAACTCCAGTCTGGCAAAATCTGATGTTATCGCTCAGGTTTTTGTTGCACTGAAGTCAGAACATCTTCTTCTGGGAGGATCCTGGTAGAAAAAACATCCAGATATCAGATCCCTTTCTTCAGTTGTGCCAACTAACAATGTTGTCAATTAAAATGAGAACCAAAGAAACGTGGGATGGGAAAAAGATCAGAGTCTTTGAAACCCTGAAACCCTGCTTGAAATCTTAATTTGCCACTGCAAACTTGTTTTAATATTTTTCTCTGAGCATTTGTTTCAATTAGGGGCTGAGAAGTTGTGGGGCTGAGAAGTTAATTTAAACATTATCATATAATAATAATAATGATAATAATAATAATAATATAATAATAATAAAATACAAAACACAGATACACTGGGCAGAGCCGCTAAGAGCTCTCCCCGTTGCACTCCCTATGCTCCACTGACCGCAAGGGGTCCGGGAGGGAGAGCGACTTCCGGCCCAAGTTCACCATCCCAAGAGAGCCTTGGAAGAATCCAGAGGAACCCCCACACTGTGCTGGCAGCATTTTTCATCATCCAGACTCCACAGTTCATCAGAGCTCCACCCAAGAGAGAAAGTCAATCTCAAACCTGATTCATCTGTAACTTACCAAGAGTATTCTACCCACCCATCTCAGAGAGCCTGGCAAGCTACTGAGAGTATCCTGCCTGCATGGCAGAGCCTGGCAAGCTGTCTGTCATGTATTCGATATGCCAAAACCATAAATGGATTCCATCCTCCTGATCCTGAAAGAGCCCTAAATACGGCAGTGCTAAAAAGGATGAGCAAGGAAAGGCTGATAAAATCTCAGGGCCAAACTAAGCTGCCAAAACGAAGAAGGACTAAGAGGACTGTCTGTACTTTCAATGCACGTACACGGGCATCAAAAGCATATACCGAGGACCTGATGGTGCAAGCGCAGAAGATCAAGTACGACAGCATTGGTCTGACCAAGACGAGAAGGCGTTAATCATATCATGCTGTTTTTGACACTGGAGAAGAACTGTTCCTCGGAACATGTCAACGAAAGAGGTATCAGTGGTGTCGGTGTCCTTGTCAACACAAACCTGCTCATGAGCATTGATTCATTTGAGTGCCTAACAAACCGAATCAGATGATTACTCTTGAAGAGATGTGGCTCACTGCTGGCAGTTTCTATCTTCATTGTCTATGCACCAACATCCACATACAAGAAAAGAAGAAATTGAGAAATTCTACATGGAACTGGAGGAGTTCTATAAAGAAGAGCACACCTTCTACAAGATTATAATTGGTGGTTTTATTTTTTGCTTTTTGGGTCACACCCAGCAAATGCTCAGGGTTACTCCTGGCTCTGCACTCAGGAATCACTCCTGGTGGTGCTCGGGGGACCATATGGGATGCCGGGATTGAACCTGGGGGATTGAACCTGGGCCGGCACAGGCCGGCCGCGTGCAAGGCAAACACCCTACCTGCTGGACTATCGCTCCGCCCCCATAATTGGTGATTTTAATGCCAAGATAGGACTGAGAAGATTGGCCAGAGAACCCCCACATCGGGACCCATGGCCTAGAATGGAACAAACAGGGTGAGAGACTATCTGAATTCATCATATTGACCAAGACCATTCATGGTATGCCCAGGTTTGCTGGTCCAGAGACTCTCAGACATGGGGCAGAGCTGTTCCTTGCTCTCTCCTGTGCACAGCCGTTCATGAGGCAGTCGGGAGGCATGGCGGGTTCTAGCCCTGGCCCACCACCTCGGCAGAGCCTCACAACAAGCCAGACCACCCCTCCTCACTCCACGGGCGCCGCCATTTTCCACTTTTTGGACTTCCCCCTCTGATCAGAACTCCACCCAGCAGACCAGCCAATCACAGCCCGGATCACCGACACCCGGCTCCCCGCGAGGGTCAGAGCCCTCCGGGGCGCTGCCCCCGCCGAGAGTCGGGGGCTGGCGGCACCCGGCCCCCGCAGAGCCTCACAACAAGCAGACCACCCCCTCCTCCCGGGCGCTGCCTTTTGACTCCCTCTGGCGACTCCACCCAGAGCCGCCACGGCCGCCGCGCGGTTCATCAATAAATGCTTTATTTGGAGGTGTTTAAAAGAATTCGCCTCCCCCCCGGCAAGCCTGGCAAGCTTCTCGTGTTGTATATGATATGCCAAATTCCAGTAACAATTATATTAGGTCATTCCCATGACCTAATATAATGATTTGAGGCTCTTTATGTTCCTGTAGCAAGCCGATGCCCCTGGCTCTACTGGCATGAGACAAGACATATGGAGATATTACTGGTGCCCGCTCTAGCAAATAGATGATCAACGGGAAGATCGTGATCGAGATCGTAATCGTGGCCAAGACCATTCATGGTAACTCACAGTTCCAGAAGGCTAAATCTAAACGTTGGACATGGGAATCTCCTGGTGGACAGTTCCACAATGAAAATGACCACATCATATTCAATCGATGGTTTTGCCTGGCCGATGTTGCTGTTGTCCCAAAATTCTAAACAGGATCAGACCACTATCTCCTTCATGCAAAATTCTACTTCACAGAACGGGGAGAAAGGGCTGCAAAGTTGAAGAAGAGAATTCCCATAATGAGCACCACCTGGGAGCTCTTTGGCATGCCATTTCGTCAGTAAAGAAGCGAACAGCACCCGGCCCAGACAAAGTCAGACCCGAACACCTGAGGAATCTGGTGGCAGTACTCATCAATACACTGGCGTGGTTTTTCACATGCTACCTGTCTGAATGCAAGGTTTCCTCCCAATGGAAAACCAGCAGGACAGCTCTACTGTTCAAGAAGGGAGACATCCATGGCAAATATCACCCAATCTGCCTATTGTCCATCATTTACAAACTGTTCACTCGAGTCATCCTGAACAGGATTGGCAGAACATTAGATCATGGACAACCATGAGAGCAAGATGGGTTCCAAAAGGATTCAACACAATCGACCATATCCACACGGTAACCAAGCTCATTGAGGTTTGTAGGGAGTTTAAGATGCCGCTCTGACTAATGTTCATTGATTTAAAGAAAGTCTTTGATTCTGTGGAGACTGAAGCAGTCATCGAAGCCCTAGGCAAACAGGGCTTCAAACTCAATACATCAAGATCCTTCATGAGCTGTATTATGGATTCACCACCAAGATCTCACTATTCTAGAAGGAAGTGATCATTGATGTCAAAAAAGGGTTCAGCATAGTGATACCATTTCACCAAAAATGTTTAGCACCACCTTGAGAATGTTTTGTGACAATTATAATGGGAAGGAATGGGAGTGAGGGATAGATGGTCGGCAACTACACCACCTCCACTTTGCTGATGACATTGTTCTAATCACACCAAACATTAGCCAATCGGCACAAATGCTGGCTGACTTTGACTGTGAATGTGGAAAGGTAAGTGTACAGCTGAATCTCAACAAAACAATGTTCATGAAAAATGAACTAGTTCCATATGCTCCATTCATTCTCAATGGAACAAACATCTCTGAATGCAGCAGTTATATGTATCTAGGTTGAGAATTCAACATGATGAACAACCTAGCACCTGAGCTATGCAGGAGAAAGAGAGTGGCATGGAATGCCTTCAAGAGCATCGAAGAAATAGCTAAAAAAGAGAAAGAATCTCTGGCTTCTGGCATATCTCTTTGACGCCACCATTCTCCCTGCATTAACATACGCCTCAGAGACCTGGGCCCTATGAAAGCAGGATGAGAACTCTATTTGAATCTTCCAAAGAGGAATCGAAAGAGCTATGCTTGGGGGGCTGGAGCTATAGTCCAGCGGGTAGGGAGTTTGCCTTGCATGCAGCCAACCCAGGTTTGATCCCCAGCATTCCATCTGGTCCCCCGAGCACCGCCCCTGGGGTGCAGAGCCCCTGAGTGCAGAGCCAGGAATAACCCCTGAGCATCGCCAGGTGTGACCCAAAAAGCAAAAAAAAAAAAAAAAAAAAGAAAGTAAAGAAAAGAAAAAAAAAGAAAAAGAGCTATGCTTGGAATATCATGTCTCACTCAAGTGAGATAAGGAATCGGAGTTCCAACCTCTGTTTGTGGTAGAGTCAGGGATGCTGTCTCGTTTGCCAAGGTGTTGAAAATCAGATGGGCAAGATATGTAAAGCGACTTGGAGACAACCGTTGGACTAGAGCCATTACCAACTGGATTCTACGGGATGTCAAAAGATCATGTGGCCACCCACCTACAAGATGGTCAGACTTCTTTGTCAAGACCCTGAATGGTTTGAGGCTCTTTGTATTGCTGGAGCAAGCAGATGCCATTGGGCTACACTGGCATGTGACAGGGACAAATGAAAATGTTATTGGCACCGCGGCAGAGCCTGGCAAGCTACCCGTGTCGTATTTGATATGCCAGATCACTGTCACTGTATCACTGTCTTCCCGTTCATCATCGATTTGCTCGAGCGGGCCCCAGTAACATCTCCATATGTCCTGGCTCATGCTAGTAGAGCCCAAGGCATCTGCTTGCTCCAGGAACATAAAGAGCCTCAATCCATTCCGAATGAGGTCTATAATTGTTACTGGTATTTGGCATATATATCAAATACAACATGGGTAGCTTGCCAGGCTCTGCCGTGCAGGTAGCATACTCTTGTAGGCATCTCTAAGTCCGGCATTTATTGATGAACTGCGCGGCAGCAAGCAGCCGCGAGCCGGGCGCTGATAGGCTGGTCTGCTGGGTGGAGGTCTGACAAGAGAGAAGTCCGGATGTGGAAAATGGAGGCCTCTCATGGAGTGGGAGGTCGTCTGGCTTGTTGCGAGGCTCTGCTGGGATGGTGGGCCAGGGCTAGAACCCACCATCCCCTCCCGGGCGCCTCATGAGCGGCTGGTCACAGGGAGAGCCAGTAGCAGCTCTGCTCCATGTCTGCGAAGTCTCTGGACTGGCATACCTGAGCCGGATTTAAGAAAGACTGCTGCAGGGTGGAACTCGATGAGCCAGGCGCTGATAGGTTGGTCTGCTGGGTGGAGGTCTGACGAGAGAGAAGTCCGGATGTGGAAAATGGAGGCCCTCATGGAGTGGGGGGGTCGTCTCAAGCCAGACGATATGCCAGATACTAGTAACAATTATAGACCTCATTCCCATGACCTGATGGAATGGTTTGAGGCTCTTTATGTTCCTGGAGCAAGCAGGTGCCCTTGGGTTCTACTTGCATGAGACAGGTCATATGGAGATGTTACTGGTGCCCGCTCGAGCAAATCGATGATGAACGGGGAAGACAGTGACAGTGACTGGCACCCACTTGAGCAAATCAACAAATAACAGG
Organism: Cryptotis parvus; assembly: GCA_021461705.1. Taxonomy (NCBI): domain Eukaryota; kingdom Metazoa; phylum Chordata; class Mammalia; order Eulipotyphla; family Soricidae; genus Cryptotis; species Cryptotis parvus. The sequence continues at coordinate 16,402 of JAJIBD010001981.1, forward strand.
ATGTCAAGTGATCAAGTGAATAATGACACCATTATTGGTATCATACCATTTTATTATATAAAAAGAACTCAATATCTGGTATTCTTTTTTTAATCTGGTATTTAGTTAATCTGATGTTTAGTAAGTATCTGGTGTTTAGTAAATCTGGTGTTTAGTGAGTCTGGTGGTTAGTAAGTATCTGCTGTTTAGTAAATCTGGTGTTTAGTAAGTATCTAGTGTTTAGTAAGTCTTCAACACAGTAGATTTTTTTCTGTTAGGGGATTGCGTCACATCTGGCAGTGATCAGGAGCTAATCCTGGCTCTGTATTTAGGAGTGACTCATGGCCATGCTTTATGAGGTTGGCATTATAGGGGACTATAAGCAGTATCAAGATGGCACTTAAGCAGCTGAAAGCAGAGCAAGCACCTTACCCACTGTACTATCTCTTTGGCCTATTCTCTATCCAGATGCATTGCCCTATGTAGTCACTTTCCCCACTCAGGTATTTCAGTAGGACAAAGATGTTCATCACTGTGATTGGTCTAGGAGTCTAATAGTTATAGCAGGTACACAGTAATAATACTCAGTGTTTAGTGATTACAAAAGAGATGCATTACTAAATTCTTGGCTCACAGTGCCAGGGTTATTTTATCTATGTCTGTCTGTTTACTCCTGGGACAGGGGTACGGATGCATTTGCCTGTGCCACTTAGACATGATCTTTTTTGTATGTAGTGCAGAAAGAACAGAAATCCAATTATGCTTTTTAACAGTGATAGGAAATGACAAAATCTTCTTTGTAAAAAAGAAAAGAAAAAAGATCAAACAATCCTCTCACCAGAATATAGAATCTGTCATGTTTTTCCTTAATCAGATGACTAAAGTGGATTAATCTAAAAATAAGTTGTGGTCTTCCATGAAGTATCTGACAGACTCACTTAGAAATATGCCAAAATCTGAAAATATTTCATTGAACATAGATTAGGGGTCACTGGGGAGCCTGCATAGGATGTTATGTATCCTTTAGATAATTTTCCTGAGGAGTTTGGAGTGTCTCTTGAGACGAAGCATTGACACTGGTCTGTATGCTTACTACACTGGCCCAGCACACTTTCCTTACTACACTGTCCTCATGCTAATACGTTTGCATTCATACTCTTAGCATTTAATTATGGAGATCAAGGTCTTTTTTCATTGAGGCAGTCTCAGAATGCTAAGGAGTCCCAATACATTGTCAGTCAGTTGTGTGTCATAGAAACTTCACTGGTTTTATAGCAACTCAAGAGCAGGTCACACCCCCAGATTACAAATGGGCAAGGAGTGTGGGGAGGGATGTGGGATATAGTGAGAGAAAACCCTTACACAACAAGCTTCAAAAGGTGTGAGGTGTGATTGTCATGAAGATTTTACCTCTTACCTTTTTGGCAAATAGCTATTGTTCTAGGTCATTGCCATGGCAGGATTCCTTTGGGAACTGTAGGAGGCATTTTAATTTTAAACCTCAATATGTGAATTCAAATTTGTTTCTTCTCATTTTTCAAAAATGAATGTGTAAAGGAACACTTTTGATAAGCAGTGAGATGAAGATATAATATCAGGTGAGGGAATGAGGTGCAGAAAATTCAAAATCATTTAACAAATGGATTAAAGCTAGCCAGAGTTTCACTACATTAGAAAACTTGAGCCCAACAGAACACAAAGGGATGTGTGTCTCGCTGTGTCTTTAGAGAAGGCCATTTAACACTGGGAATTTTTCCAGCAGTGTATTTCAATAACAGCAACTCTTCTTACAACATTTGGGGCTTGCCACTTTGAAAATCAATACTGTTCAGTGTCTACTAAAATTGCACATTTGTTCTCTGTAAGATGTATATAGGATGACCATATAAATAATCCTCAACACTGAGACTTTTTTTAAGTGAAAGGGAGAGGCATGAATTGTACCAGGACAATAGGTATGAATGGGTACTCTCCCAAGAAAAAAAGTGATGATGGAAAGCCACAATTATAGAAACATAAAATTGTATAGTCTATTTATAGGAATGATTGTGTATTTAAAGGAATATGAATTTATATATAAGCTTCAAAGAAAAGACATTTAAAGAGTTTAACTCATCATGGTGATGGAATTGCTAACTTACTGACATGCTCTGGATTAGTCCATTTTGTAAGTTGGGGCTTTCAGTCGTATGACTAGTAACATATTCCAATGTAAGTATCACAATGGCTTATCCAGAAATTGAAACCTCCAATCTTTTCTCATTTCTTCTGTAACCAGCTTTAGATTCTGAAAGGCCTGTCAGTGGGTTAGATGTTAGACTCCAGGAATAAAGCATAAACACAGGGGGTTCTGGGTTTTTCTGTACAAGCCCAAATTCCAGTAATGTCTTTATCAGTAACTGTGACTTTTGTCAAGTCACGTATCCTCTCTGTGTTTTGGTTTCCTTATCTCTAAAAGTTGGGGGTAAGACTATCTGATGTGCAAACCTCAAAGGTTTGTTGGTGGGAATCTAGTGAGGTGACATATAGGGAAGCCTTCTGGAAAGTGCTATATATATGTGAAGTGTTATCGATATGGGGAGAAGAGAAAGGAGATGTGAGAGGAAAGCAGGACTTTCAACTCTTGCTGGCTGTTTAGATTAGGCTTGTGCAAACCAAGGATGGAAATAAGGACCCTGGAGAGGGAATGGCATTATAATCCCTCTTATGAATATGAGTGGGGATGGAAAGGAAAGTAAGGCAGACAATGTAGCTAGCAAGATTTAAGGAATATAGTATGGGATAAGCATATAGATGGTCCAATATATACATGAAACTTTTTTTCTCCAAATCTTGACAGAGTCTCATCAAATATTGAACGCATTGTAGAAGTACACCTATAGACTAATGCATCCCCAGGCAATAGAGGGTGCTTTGATTCATTTCTTATTAAATATCTTGACTTAATTTTGAAATGTATGGAAATCAGAACATTATACTTGCCTTTGTTTTATTGTTGACCTTTAAAAGATTATACAAAATAATTTAAGAAAACTGTCTTATGAACTTATGCACAATGCAAAATAATAATTGCAGGATGAGACTATTGGCACTACTTTTCACACTCAATTTTAGTACATTTATTACAGCATAATTAACACATGACATAGTATTAACTTCAGCTTGCAACTTTATGATTTGATATTTGCCTATGTTACAGTATGGTCAATATATACAGTTTTCTGCCACTCGAGGTGTTGTAGGTGTGGCTGTGGTGCCTGGCTGCATCGGCAGGTGGCAGACAGGAGTCTGGCTTGTCTGCACCCAGAGCTCTGCCCTGTGGACCCTGGATGGTTGACGGTCTGACATAGAAAAAGCCTGGGCCCCTGGGATGAACCCAGAGCCACGGTAGAGCCTGGCAAGCTACCCGTGGTGTATTCAATATGACAAAAACAGTAACAATAATGAACCTCATTTCCAACGAATAGGAATGTTACTGGTGCCTGCTCGAGCAAATCAATGAATGGGAAGACAAGTGACAAGTGATGTACAGTTAATATCTACGTCCATGCAATTGTACCTATTTTTCTTGTGACAAGAACTTTTAAGATTCACTCTCATCAATTTAGGATTGGAGAGATAGTATAAGGGTTAAGGTGATTGCCTTTCATCCACTTACCCTACTAATTCCTGGCACCACTATTGGTTCTTCTAGGGACACTCCTGAGCACAGAGTCAGAGCACAGAACACCATTAGGTATGGCCCCTCTGAGTGGTGTTCAGAGGCCTCCAGTGTCTAACCTGGAAATTCTTGGGGAACCATGTGGTGATGGGAATCAAACCAGTGTCAGTAACATGTACCATTTGTTAATGTAATTGCCTTGCTGTACATTGCATAGCTATGACATTAATTTTATAATGAAGCTTGTACATTCACTGTATTATTTTCTTCAAAATTATTATAATTAAAATGTTTAATTCATGCATTAAAAATGGTGGTATACCTAAATGCATAAGGAAGGAATTAAAAAACACACATTTTCCTGACACCAAGAGATAACAATTTACTATATCCTTGGAGAATGGCCCTTCAGACTTAAAAAATATTGTGAATAATTAAACAAAATCAAAATGGAACTTTCAAATATTCTATTTTTATATGTGTGTGTAATGATGGAATGCACATAGGACAGATTTTCTAATTTTCCCGTATACTTTACAATATTTTGGAACTACAACAAAAAATGGGTGGCTAAATCTGCTGTGAGGCATGCATGACAGGAAAGCAGCAGGTACTTTGGAACACTTAGAACAACTTCTCTTCTAGGCTTAATGGACTATTGAAGTAATTTTATCTTCTTTTGTCTCCTCAGAATGTCATATAATGAGCACCAGCATTATAGCAGTATAGTGGAAACCAAAACTTTCAAGTCACAATCCTTGAGACATTTTTTTTAAAAAAACACCTGATTCACACTGCTTTAACATTTGTTAAGCATTAGTCACATGTCAGAATTCAGAGGCCTATTCTTATGGCAGATCAATTATATAAAGTCCAAGAAGACCATCATGGTATCATTCATTATTCTACCACTACAGTTCCTGACAAGTAATCTGTATCCAGTACGTGAAGACGTGGAACATGGGAAGAAGTGGAAAAGAAATCTCATCAATAAAAGTAAATTATTTAGTCCTCATGACTGAAAATGGTCATGGTAGTAGTTTTGCCTCTCAAAACTGTGTGAGGATGAATAATATAATTGTAAGTTGGGGAGATAGTTCAAAATAATAGAGTACATGCAGGACAACCCTGTGCAAGACCTTGGGATAGGAAAGAAGTTAGGCTTATTGGAGAGGTGACGAGAAAGCCAGCATGGCAGCGTGGTGGGATAGAAAGTTGGAATGGAAGAAAGAGCAGACCTTCAAGGGCTTCCACAGAGCTTTACTCTCACTAGGCTAAAGAATACAAAAACTGCCTGAAGTCTGACAGCTTTCTGGATGGGTAAGAATAGTTTAAATTGCCTGTGAAAAAAGGTGGGCAGGTAAATTGCAGTTTGAACAGTGACATCTAAATTTTAGGACCCATTGGTAAATTTTCCTCCTCTGGTCATTACGATAAATGAGAAAACCTGGCAGCTTGCTGGAGATTGAATAGTTATAGAAATCTACTGCATATTTTTTTTACCTACATTTCTACCCCTAAGCCAAATGGGACTAATTAGAATGTCCTCTTTCTGCTCTTCCCTCCTGCTTTTTACCTTGGATGTGGTTCTTCTAATAGGGAACAATTTAGAATAGAGATGCCAGGTGGTTTCCCAGGAAATGTAGAAGAATTTGAGGTGTCCTAAGTGTTTGGGCAGTGGCTCACTGGATTTGCTCAGAGAGGCCTATGTTCCCCTCTCGGTGATTAGAACAACCTGTTTTCAGGAATACAGTATTTAAACAGCAAGATTGGCATTGCTATCTTCCAAGATGGTGAAGGCCTAATTAACATTTGAAAATGCTTTGAGATCTTTGGATAAAAAGTGTTCTGGAAGCATGAAGTGTTATTATCTTTGGAGTGATACAGGTCATGTGACACAGGAAGTGGCTTTGAAGGAAAGGAAAACCTTTCATCAGGCAAACTCCTTGGGGTGGTTTGAGCCTGTTTTGAGTGACTCAACATGCCCGTGTCTCTCTCTCTAGACCATGAATGAAAGAAATAACTTGGCCTACAGCTTAGCATCTGCCACCATCATTATTAACTCAAAGAATTTAGTGAGCATGTACATTAAGCATTGTACAAATTATGCAAAATCCCAAAGCATTTAACGCAGCTGTCCTTTAAGACACATTGGATAAATATTGGTGATCACTATTACTGCTGCTGTGCCAATCAGTATAGTTTGAGACTTGTTTTATCTGAACTTAATGCCTTTAACCACAGCATTCGATATTCTTCAGTGATAAAATGAATGTTATCTTTAACTTATTTATTTTGGTTACTTTGGGTTCTGGTGCTCAGGGCTTACTCCTAGCTCTACATTCAAGGATCACTCCTGGTGGCCTCAGGGAGTCCAGCAGGGGGTGCTGAGAGGGAACTGTGTCCAACGTCCTAGTCCTATGTGAATTTTGCAGCTATGTCTTGTTTGGTGCCTAGGAACCTTCCTGGCATGTGGCACTAGCCCAAAGTTAGGTACTTAACCTTTCCCTTTCCCAGCAAGAACACAAAGTAGAAATTTGGGTTTCTTAATTTCTACTTCCCTGATGTTCAGACTTCAGTGGAAGGGGTTTCAAAGAGAACACTTCAAAAGTATTTCTAGGTGGCCAGAGAGATAGTACAGTGGGTAGGGCATTTGCCTTGCATACAGGCACCTGGGTTCCATCCTGGACATCCCATAAGGATGTGATTCCTGAGCGCAGAGTCCAAAGAAAGCACAGAACACTGCTAAGCGTGGCCCTTAAACAAAAACAAGCATTTCCCATGAAGCTAAGGACTGCGTGCAGAAAGAACCCTCTGCTTCCATTAATTTGTCTTCATAGTACCTCCTGGAAATGTAGCCGGCAAGCCAGGGGGTGGAAGTGGCTAATTGGAATATAGTTCACTTGAGAAAAGCACATTTTTTTGAGAAATGTGTATAACACAACCGCCCATTTGTGAAACTAATTTTGCTGGCTAGAAGATTAGAGAATTTTCTCTCTCCAAACTACCGCCCTCGCCCCTTAAAAAGGACACATTTGTCTCACATTTTGAACATCTGAACACATGGAGCTTGGGGAAGTGGCTCATGGGGTAGGGAAAACAGAAAACACAGACGGAGGCGGTTTAGCAGGTGAAAGGTGCTAGGGCGGAGGCAGCGGTGCCCCGGAGTATGCCGGGATAGCGAGGCCGTGGGGCATGCTGGGACGCTTTCCGGGATGTTTCTCGGCACCTGTGGTCTGGGAGGTCCCCCCGGCAGCACAGGCCCCGAGTCCAGTGGGGTCAAGCACCGAGGCGACCTAATTAAAAGCTCATTACACCAGCCCAGCCCATTAACAGGCGGATCCACGTGCAAATCCCTCAGCGCTGGAGCCCTCGCTCCGCCTCCCCTGCAGGGAAGTCCAGGCAGCCCCGGGGCCTGGAAACTGCAGCCAGTTAAAGCGCCCTTTCCGTCTGCTCATCAGGTACAGTTTCTTTCTGGATTCTTTCACATTCCAGTAAATTAGTTTTATATGCTCAAAAACGTTTTAACAAAGAAAGCGCTCTGGTCATCACATGGGTGAAATAATGAGGGATAAGAGAACTCAGGGCCGCCTAATCAGAAACAACTACATCCACTTGGGAAAGCGCAGCCTTTCCTGTCCCTGGCCGCCTTTTCATTTGTCTTCCACTGCTGGGATTTGAAATTACCATTCTATAAATCAGACTGTGGGAGCAGTCTTTCTCTCCTGTTTTTTTTTTTTTTTTTTTTGGTATGTAATTGTTACTGACCTCGACAGAAGATATCAAACCTGTTAAGTATAAAGTTGGTAAATGATGCTATTGTTTGGGAGGTGGGGGGTGGTGATGGTGATGGTGGAGATGGGGTGAACACAGAGGGTTTATCTAGCTAAAAGAAAAAGGAGAGAAAAAAGCAGAAGAAAAGGGGGAAAATGCACCCTAACCAGGCTCAAATGAACTGAAATGGATCAAAGTAAACAGAGACATCTAAAAGCTTTTGTAAGTTGAAAGTGGCTATCTGTTGCAGGTCTTGCCTCATTAACTGCTGATTGAAGCTCTGCTTGGCCCTCTGGGATACCCAACACCCCAGGCCTATCACCAGATGAACTCGGAGTTTAGGCGCTTTGCCTTTCCCACTGTTGCTTTGCATGGCTCCTTGACCTCAACCTTCTGACGAATGTTTATCTTCCTACCAGGCAATGGGAGGAAGGTTTGTCTTTGAGAATCGTGCTTGGAATTTCACTTCTTGCCACTGAGGAATTCCCACCTCCAAGGAACGGAAGGCGCAGTGGTGGTATCTGGGCAGAGCTATGCGGAAAGGTAGCCTTGCAGTCCTGGTGTTCTAAATAAAGCCTCCTCCGCCAGAATAGCTGGGGAAAGAGTTCACAGTTTGTTCTTCCCTTGGGTGTTGGCCTCATTTCCATATGTGACTGGTGAAAGGTGGCGATGACGCCCTTTGCTTTAAGATACAGGTATCTCTGGGTTCCCAAGGGTCTCAAGCCTTTGCTGGCCTCTTCATCTGGGGTCACATGCGGGCAACCATGGGTTGTCTAGGAGAGAAAAGGAGAACTGGGGGCATGGAAGGGGGTGGGAAGAGGAGCAGGGTCCTTTGAGTAGGACCAGATAGGTCTCTGTGTAGAGTAATATTACAGCTCTTTCTCTCATAAACAAGCTGCATGCCTGCTTCTAAAGACCCATCTGGCATAGCTTTGAGAATGGCAATAATTACAAGCTGATGATGGACATGGAAAAAAAGCCCTGCTGAGCTAACTCATAAGGAAGTACAGGCCAGGGCTGCAGGGAAATTACAGGCTGAAAACCTTTCTAGTTTAGGCCTTTTGGTGTTCTTAATCACAGACTTTAAATGTTGTAATAAACACTGTTGCACTTTATTGACCAATTCCCATGACAGGCAAATCTTTTCCATTTCATTTTTCCCATTTGCCGTTTGGAAACCTTCTCTATCGTATCTGACTGTCTCTGCCAGTATGTCTTTAGCTTTTCTGCGTCTAGAATTAGGAAAGTAAAGGTGACTTTTTATTTCATTCTTAGAAATTTGCAGTTTTTTCTCTTAAATTACGCTCTGTGTTCTGCAGTGCAGACAGACCTCCAGGTTCAGGTTAGCTGTATAAGATAAGTTCTGGTTATTTCAGTCATGGTGGTTGATGAGGATAAAAGAACGAATTCCAAGGAATGATCTATGATTTTGTATGATCAGGTGGTATTATATAGAAACAAGTAAAATTCCACTTTAAAACTATAATAGTAGATTAATGTAACGTTAGGTTCTGATCTTGTATATGGAGGTGATCCCTTCTTTCAAGGGTGGATTTGATATTGAAAGAATGATTATTTTTGAAGTGTTGGGGCGTAATAACTTGTAAGTGCATCTAAAATATTTTCTTGTATCAAACATTTTATGCCACTTAATGGGCCAAATGCTTTCAGGGAATCTCCCTTGGAAGAAGAAACTAAAAACACTGGAAAGAATTTTCCTTTCCTATGACATTTTTGTTGTTAACCTCAAAATCTATAGCTTAAATGCTCTGCCAAAATTAGACTTGAATATAACACATTACCAGTCGCTGTTGAAATTTTAACACCTACTGTGGAGTTTATTCTAATTCAGTGTGTCAGTATTGGTGTAAAAAGAATGTGTCTTTATTTCATACATTTTATGTCTCTTTGGCACGTTGGTGTTGCCAACAGGGGTGCAGTAACTTTGCATACCAAAAGCATTATCATTAACACTTCTAACCATTTACCTTAATGACAGTGAAGTATTAACATTAATTAAAAGTTCAAGGTTAGAAAGATGGAAAATGACGAATTGGAATTGTTTTTGTAAATTAATGTTTCAAGTTAACTTGTGCAAGTGGATCTTATTTAAAATGGGCTTTGAAGATCATTTTCCTTAACTATGAGATAAGCATTAGAGACTGCTTTTGTAAGTTATTTTCAAGCCTTTCTCTTCTTTGCTACAATTTCTCGGTTATGTTTCTTAAGGACTTTGTTTTAGTCCTTGTGTTTGTATTCTGGCTCTTCCAGAAGGATTATTTAATTCTATCTTCGTACCTTTGACTTCTTGTTCAGGACTTTAAGTTTTGGGGACTATGAACTTGAAGCAATCAAATGATTTTGCAGTGAAATTTATCATTATAACCTCAGTCTCTTGTCTTTTCATAAACATCACTTTACCTGGAGCTCCCTTGTCAGTGAGAACTTATTTCTTTATATCTAACTCTTTCTTTCTATACAGGCTGGAATTGTTCCTAACAAAAGAAGCATGAATTGGTGGAAACTATATATTAAATGCAAGACTATTTGTCTAGTTTTCATTAGGTTGCTGAGTGAAAAGCCTCAATTCTCTCTTTTCCCAAGGTACTCAGATATCCATGAAGTCCTCCTCAATCTCACACTATCATTTCTCTCACGGGGCCCAATTCAGCTTTAAAGAATTCAACACTTACTGGTCTTTCTAGAACTGTCAGCAATGACAGCAACCAGGGATGCTGACATGTCTTATTGTTTACAAAGGATGAGCACAACAAGGCCCCCTCGGATGACTTGATAAGCTTCACAGCTCCTCTCCTTGATTCTGGCCTCTCTAGGCCAGCTGCCTTCGTGGCTCGCTAAAGACACAAGTATCAAAACTTCATCTAAACAAGGACAAGTTAGCAAACAGAGACAGATAAACTAGGGCTGCTTAAGGTTGCTTTGTAAACAGTAAAAATAGAAAAGTAAGAACGTCTCAGTTCCTGATTCCTTATATGCATAGTTTTTAGTGTACTTAAGGCTTGATTAGAAACCCAGAATAACATTAAATTCACGGATTGTTATTATGGTCTTGAATATTTAATCTCTCTTTCTCATTTCACTATCTTTTCATTTCTCTAGAAATAGTAGATGATATTGTAGGTAAAGTGAGTTCAGCTTTGTTTTGTTTTTAAACTATTTGGAACATACTGTTTTTTTATTTAGAGAATCCTAACAGTTCATGGAAACTGTCTGAATGCTTTTCATTTCCTCATTCCTACTTTGTAAAGAGAAACTGTCTTATCAGGAACCCGCCCCCCCACACACACACACCTTTTTTGTTACTTTCAGCACTGAACAAGTGAAGGAAGAAAGGAAATTTTTATGTGCTTAATTTCCTCTTGGTCAGTGCGTTTGTTAAATGATATATATCATAACCACCAAATGCATGGGGGTTCAGATAATTTTTTATTTCTTTGTAGTTGGAATAATGCTAATATGTTCTATTATTATTATTATTAATTATTATTGGGTTTTGGGTCATACCTGGTGGTGTTCAGGGAACCATGCAGTACCCGGGATCAGCTCTGATCTCTGGCATGCATAGCATGTCTTAACCTGTTGCATTATCTCTCTGGCACCAGGGCTATTATCTTCTAAAGATAATAATTTTCTCTACTGAAGCCATTTTCCCTCTCATGGGCCCCCAGTTTGGTCCAAAGAGACCTACAGGTGAAATTGTGTAAATGGTGGGGGCACTGTTTCTAAAAATCTAGGGGAACAATTGCTGGAATGGGAGTGGACTGGATGGAAGCAGGACTACAAGGGGACCACGGTTAGAAAAATGTTGAGAAACACTCTTTAAAGGATCAGACTGTTCAGAAATGAACTCTTCCAAGGTACATAGACAAATGATTTTACAATAGACCTTTCCCTGTTTCCCCCTGCATTTATTGCAGAAATGTCATTGTTAAAAAGAATGTATAACACAGTCAACCACTGTATCACTGTATCACTGTCTTCCCATTCATCACCAATTTGCTCAAGTGGACACCAGTAGCATCTCCATATGTCCTGTCTCATGCAAGTAGAGCCCACGGGCACCTGCTTGCTCCAGGAACATAAAGAGCCTCAAACCATTCCATCAGGTCATGGGAATGAGGTCTATAATTGTTACTGGTATTTGGCATATCAAATATGACACGGGTAGCTTGCCAGGCTCTGCCATGCGGGTAGCATACTCTTGTAGCATATACTTGTAGCATACAGTCAATAGAGCAAAGCAAATCTTTTTTCTTGGTTTTTGGACTACACATGGTAGTGGTCAGGGTTGACTCCTGAATCTGCACTCTGGGGTCACTCGTCGTGGGCTCAGGGGACCATATGTAGTACCCAAATCGGAACCTGGGTTGGCAGCGTGCAAGGTAAGGGACCTTTGTTAGCCCCTTCCCATTGTGCTAACAAAAGCACCTTTCTTAAGTTTAGTAATTTAGAAGCCACATCTATCACAAATATTCTTGAGTTACACTGGTAATCAGTTCATCTTGATTATGAGGTAGGATCTTCCTGGTTTCTGCTTTCTGCTTGATTTGTTCTCAAATATGCTTAATCTTGATCAAAGTTTGTATCTGTAGAATTGGATACATTTAGTGGAAATTGTTGCTTCATTGCACCTGAGTCTTAGAATTCAAGTAAAACTGGCTGCTCTTTTTCCACAGATGGTGAAACTGAGGTCTGGGGACTCAGCATGGGATATAGCATGATTGACATTATAAACTCAGGACCTTGTGTTTTGTAAGGTAAGAATTCAATCTTGCCACTTTTTTTTCTGTGAAACTAAAGTGTTGTTATAGGTACGGATTAAATTGGGAGACTCACGACTGAAAGGTTGGACTCTGCAGTGTTAAGCCATAGACTGCAAAGTAACAAGCTGATAGCTTTATGCAGTCAATAGGACTACCCCAGAACACTTGGAATAACAGCCTTGCATAGCTTGGAAATGATGCAAGGGCAGAATGCTCACTCAAGGTTAATGTCTGAGCTTAAGGAATAGTCAAATTTTTTGACTGTCGCTGGTTGTGCTGTTGCTACCTCTCTGTACCCCTTGATTTGTTGGGGACAACTTCCCGTCTGAAAAAAGTTAAATTCGTTTTGTGATTTTTGAAAGACTAAAGTGTTAATTCTTATTGAGTATCTATATTCAGGGTTATTTATTGATAGGGCACAAGTATATCCTCTCCCAAACATAAAAATCAACTTTTGTTTCCAAATTATCCAAATAATTTGTTCTAGGTTGCACAATAATTTTAAGGGTTATTATTCATTGCTAGCCACTACAGAGTAGATAAGCTTTCATGCTTACATGACATATCCTGTGTAGAAGTCCCCATAAATAATTGGGACCTCCAGTACTCCTTCAAGAAGAGTAAAAATGTTATTAGTGTTACTAGTAAAGGTGGGAATAATAGTAAAATAAGTCTCAGAAAGTGATTTTTTTAAACCGAGATGTAGATCTTTGCTTCTAGCCAGTTTCTTTTCAGCTCAAATATATCGACTTTCTATTACTTCTCTAGATTCACTCTGGCATTCAGATGTTTGTTCAGTTCCAGCTTTTGTTTGTTTGTGAGGTTTTTGTTTGTTTTTGGCCCGAGTTTGGGGAGTAATTGTGTAGTTTACGGTCCGTCTATTCCTAGATCATCTTGAGTCCATGCTGTTTTCAAGGCCAGGTTCCTTTCTTTCTCAAGTAAATTCACTGGCTTGTGTTTTGCCCAGTTCAGACCTTTTATATGCAGATGTGATACCATGAGATCTGCTAGCATGCAAAATAGAGATAAAAGCATTTAAAAAAAGTCTTCCTGCACACAGGCCTGCTTTATAATAAACCCAAGCAGTGTAGGAATGAAGATGTTGTTGAAATGCCTGAGTGTCTCTGCCCTTTTATTACATTCAGGGTGATGAGGTCATGGCTTACTGTTTAACTTATATGGTGCAATTAAGAGATGCATTTCTTAAAGGTGATTCATCTGGGGAAGAGTTGACTCAAAAAGTTTTAGAGGAGAGAGACAAGACGAGAAGATGCTGAAAAACTATGCTGTTCTTTTAGAAGTTTGAGTTCATTTTTTTCATTTTAGGCAAGAATGAAAACTGCAAAAAGCTTCAAATTTCTAGTCATAGGGAATTTGATTGCTTAGTTCCAATAAAGCTAATGAGATGGTTTTAATACTTGGCTGTTTTCTATCTGGAATTGTGGAAAAAATGCGAATTAAATATTTTATCCTGACAGTCAGTAGATATCTGTGTGTAAGGATGTTTAAACAAAACTGTCTATCTCAGACGTATTATAAACTGTATTACACACAAATTTTTATTGTAATACCTATCTGTTGAGCCTGATTAAACTCAATTATGTCTTATTTATTTATTTATTTATTTATTTATTTATTTATTTATGGCTATAACCAATGATACTTGGGGGGTTACTCCTGGTTCTGCAGTCAGGAATCACTCCTGGTGGTGCTCAGGGCGCTATGTGCTATGCCAGGGATTGAATCCAGGTTGGCTGCATGCAAGGCAAGCGCCCTACCTGCTATACTCTCTGTAGCCTCTGACTGAATTCCTTTCGAGGCAGCATTGAAGTTCCTATGGCTAAAAATGAGATAGGGGGGGGGGCAGCCAGCGGTAGGGCGTTTGCCTTGCACGCGCTGGCCTATGCTGGCCTGGGTTCGATCCCGGCATCCCATATGGTCCCCCGAGCACCGCCAGTAGTAATTCCTGAGCAAAAGAGCCAGGAGTAACCCCTGAGCATTGCTGGGTGTGACCCAAAAAAGCAAAAAAAAAAAAAAAAAAAAAAAGAGGTGGATAGTCTCTGCATTTGGTCAAAGTGGCAGTTCTGAACCACAGTCAATTCCTTTATAAGTATGTCTGACTGTGGAAATGTTGAAAGACAATGGGTTAGGTTATCTTTTATTCTTTACATTAGACTTATTCATGGGCTTTAGTTTGTATCATATTTATTGAGACTAATTCCTTCCCTCTTTATCTTCTTTGATTATGATTCTCATCTTGGTCTTTCATCTGTGATTCAGCTTCTAGTGAAAATTCATAATTTATGTAATGTCAGTTCAGTATAAGAATCATTTATGAAATGCCCGTCACATTTAAAGAACTGTTCTGGACACCTGAACTATTTTTAGACAGTTTAACTACTGTCTCTGTCCTTTAGGAGGAGACAGAAAAGTCTACAACCATGAATACAGTCAGATTAGAATAAACATTATAATAAAAGGGTAAATGAGGTTTTACATGTGCTGTGAAGAAGAAGCAATTTATTTTGCTTGGAAATCAGATAAGGTTTATATAGGTGATGATGTTTGAGGTAGTCTTTAGAGGAGAAACAGAAATGACGTGAATCTAGAGAAAAGTGCTTTCTTGGAAAAAGTACCTAATTCTAGAAGCTGGAGACCTGTAACAAAGGAGACGAGTCTCTTCTGGATCAAGCTTTAGCTATGCATGAGAAAATAATGGAAGGCAAGAGTTGAAATGCCTTGAATACTATGATAAGAAATTTGGACTCTATTCTAAAAAAAATAAATCAGGTTAAAAGAAGTTTTTGGATCAAGAGCATGCCATGATTAGAACTGTACCGTTAAGAGGTCAGGGATGTAAAAGACAGTTGGGGTAGAGAAAACCAGATGGTGACAGGAACCTTTGGGGAGTTATTACAGTAATTAAAGTATAGATGATACAGCAGGTGTAGCAGTAGAAATGAGAATAGTCAACAGGAACATCTGAGTTTGGACCTGGGTGTGCTGGGATCCACATGGGACCCTCCCCCTCTCCCTCCTCCTCCTCCTCCTCCTCCTCCTCCTCCTCCTCCTCCTCCTCCTCCTCTTCTCCTTCTCCTTATTCTCCTTCTCTCCTTTCTTCTTGCTGTGATTGATAATGGAGAAGCCACCACAAACTGCAATAATGAAATCTAGAATAAGTTTTGAAGGGACAAGACTTTGAGTACTTAAGCAGACAATGTAAAGATAGTTTAGGATATATACCATTTTTTTCACTTTTCTTTCTTTACTTCCTCCTCCTCCTCCCTCCCCCTCTCCCTCCCCCTCCCCCCTCCCCCCATCCCCTTCCCTGTCTCACTCCCCCTTCCCTTCCCCATCCCGCTCCCTCCTCCCCCTCCTCCTCCTCCTCCTCTTCTCCTTCTCCTTATTCTCCTCTCCTTCTCCTCTTTATTTTCCTCCTCCTCCTCCTCCTTCTCCTTCTTCTCCTCCTCCTCCTCCTACTCTTTCTCCTTCTCCTCCTCCTCCTCTTCCTCCTCCTTGATACAACCATTTGCTATATAGGCAGAAAGACACATGATAACCTCTAAGTGTATGTACTGCAATCCACAAAGTGTAAGAGAGAGAGGAGAGAGAGAGAAAGAGAGAGAAAGGGAAAGAAATAATAAACCTGCCATAGAGGCAGGCTAGGGGGGGGGAGGGAATTGGGACATTGGTGGTGGAAGTGGGCTCTGGTGGAGGGATGGGTGCTGGAACACTGTAAGGCGTAACTCAAATGTGAACATCTTTGTAATTGTGTATCTCACGGTGGTATAATAAAAATATTAAAAAAGAATATGTAATACTAGAAGTTTATACTATTTTACTTTCAGCTTCAGACCTTGACATTTTTCTGACTCCCCAAATGAGAAGAAAAGGTGTATTTGTTTTATCACTTCTGAGTGTCTTTCTACTTTACCCTAACTTGAAGGTATTTTTTGAAGAGCATCTTGCACCTAACTTAAGATAAACTCTTTAACCTAAATCCCCTTTCACTGGCCGTATCCTAGAGGATGCGGCAATTTGAAATCCTTATGAGTGCTTATAGGATTCTCAGAATCGCTACAGCTTTGGCCTCTGTAAAGCTGAACTGGAGCCAAAACGGAGTCTTGGATCGTGTATCTCCCACCGGTTAAGAAGCTGCCAGCCTCCATCCCAGTGGGTGGAAATGGATACCAACCCCCCGAGGAAGTGATGGCTGCACTTGGGCGGCTGCTCCTTCTGGTGCTTCCTCTCTCGAGGAGGAAGGAAACCGTGGGCTTTTTGGGCATTTTTCTCCTCACACAGGGAGAGGAAAAGTCTTGGCCTTTGGAGTTTGTATAGAGCGAACCTAAGGCTAGAAGGGTTTCCATAGAGTCGAGCGGGAGTTCCCAGTCTGAACTGTGGTTCCTTTCCTTTCCCGTCCCGCCTGTGCTGAGCAGCTCGCATCACTTCCGGCAGGGTCTTATTGGAAAGCCGGAATCTGAAAGCCCATGCATGGCTTCAAGGTGGACACACCAAAGGGAAGGGATAGGCTGTGTCACTGTACTTTTTATGTGAATAAAATGTAACTGAATTAAATACTCAGATTCTATTAGATTTGCTTGCCACAGATCCAGTGAACAGTCTCTCGGAAGGTGGTGAGAAATGTCAAATGCCAAATAACAGCTTTTCATCTGAGCCGTTCATTCTGCGGTGTGCAGTGTGAACTTCGGTTTGCTACTCATGTCAAATATTAAAAAATCCCAGGCAGCAAATTTGGTTTTAGATCTCTGTAAAGCAAAGTAGAATAGGTGGGTATAACTAAGTGAATTGTGAATTAAGTCACTACGTCCTTTATTCAAGAATTTCGTTTATTCAGGCCACTTTGGGTCCCAGTTCTCACCTGAGGCAATCAAGAACATTCTTCTTCTTTCCAGCCCTCGCCTCCCCTATCCCTCTAGCCCCTCAGATTTGGCACAAAATGTGCCTTGGTTTTTCCATGCCTTGGATTATTGTATTAGGAATGGCTAGGATAAAATAAATCTTCTAAGAGGACTGAAACACCCTCCTTTCCTGCAGACTGTAGCCATCTGCCAACCACCTAGCATATTGATGGGCGCTGGTGAGACACAGCACAGCTGACTTTACTGAGAGAGGGCAAGAGGCTGGGCTCCAGGATGGCAGAACCTAATCATACTCTCAGCGCAGGCTCTGGTCTCTTCAGGCTCAGGTTTTGGGGGGAATACTCAGAAAAAAGGGACAGTTTTACTCTGACTCCCCTATTTTAGAGATGAAGTTAATGAAGAAAAGGTCAGAAATGGGTTGCTTACTGGTTTGTAATCAATTGACTTTAAATCTGCAGGAGGAGAGAATTTGAGGGCAGAAAACACAAAGGACAGCTTATTATTTTGATTACTTATGAACAGCTTTGCGGGCAAAAATGCTTCTCTTTTGTTGTTGTTATTGTATTGTTGGTGATTCTCCATGCTCTCCTCTCCAAAGGTAGCAGGTAAATGCTGGGTCCAGCTCTCAAGGGAGACTGATATTCTCCAAACAGGACCATAGCACTTGTAAATTGAGAGCTAACTCCTCTGTCAGACACTTTCCTCATCGGTTTCTGCAGGGCCCACCTCACCGACACTGATAGTCCTGGGAGCCAGCTCTGAAGCCAACCTGTATTGAACTCCTAGATGGAGTATACTTTCTTGAAGGGCAGCTTAGCCTAAAACTTGACCTTTTAGAGCTTTGGGGAGGTGGGAAGGTGAGCAGGGATTTGCTGGTGAGACAGAGATTTCCTGGCTATTGCTACAGGGAGTCTGTTTACTTGCCTTCAAGGGTCACAGCCGCCCGAATGGGCTTCTCTGGCTCTGCTTTAGGGTTTGGTTTCAGAGGCCCCGTGCTGTGGAATTCCACTCCCCATTGGCCCTCCCCTTGCTCTGTCCGCATGGGACTTTTGTCCTGCCCTCTGGGATTCTCAAAGCATTCCCTCAGGAAGACTGCAGCTTGCTTGCAGGAACAGCAATTGAAAGGCTGTTTTAAGTGGAGTTTACTGTTGTTGTATAAACCTTCATTTAAAATTGACTATAAAATGTTTCTGAACCTGCCAAACACACATTAAAATATTTTGCTCCATTTATGCCTATGTGTAACATTTGGTTTCTAAAGAGCTTTAATCAAGTAATCTTCAAGTAGGAAGTTATTCATCTTTATTGCCAGTCGGTTCTCAGTGGTGGTCGTGGCAACAATCTTTTATTGCTTCTGTGTTTAGTTGTTCTTTGACATGATAGAAGTCAGCTGCAGTTCAATGAGCTCACTATTTGTGCAACTTAATTGCTTGCTTCCTTCAATACATACTCAATTTTTCCTTTTATGAGCAGGACTGTTGGAAAAATTAAGCTTAAGGATATAGCCATCCACTGTTAATTAACCTCCTTCCCAAACACATTAGTAAAATAGGTCAAATAACTGCTGAGTGCTAAGTGTACTGTTCTGAAGTCCTCCTTGACTGAGACATGGATCCTGCACCAAGTGAACAAATGTCGGGGCCTTGAGCATTTTCTGGAAGCAGTGATGACATAAGAATAATGCTAGAACATAGATTTCCCTGCTGAATAGTCTCAACGTTGAATATACTGTTTGACTTTTGTCTGATTTGCCATAGATTTAGCTCATTTTTGCTAAAATGTTTAAAAAAATGGCCACGTCCCGTCACCTTTTTTTTTTGCTTTCTAGATTATCCCTTATATTCAAATATGGATTCCTAAGTTCACTTTTCCCTTTTATAATAATCACTGCAGTTTTTGTCTGTAATATTTTGTATATATATAAATATATATGCAAATTTTTCTTGAGTATAAAAATATTCCCATAAAAGCATATCTTGTAAAAGTAGATTTACGTAGGACACTATAATTCCTCCCCATGTCAATGTTATATTCAGATGGAAAAGCATTTTCCTTGCAGTGATAAAGGATTGATTGGAGTTTTGCTAACTTGACAGAAACTATTTTTAATTTCATAACTTTGAAAAATTCTGGCAGTCCTAAATTTGTTAGAGTCAAGGAACGCTTAAAGGTTCAATTTATACTTTTAGGAAAAAAAGAGGAAATGCAAGCAAAATTTAAATGGGAGAATATGAGCACTATAGCTAAAGACTGTAATTCATAGTTTTAGTGTTTAGAAATAAACTAAGAAGGCGTGGTTTGACGAAGATAGAAACTCAACCTACTTCCCCAATACATTTTTTTTCTCTTTAAATTTCTCCTCAGTAGCAGAATCTTTTAGTTAGGGGGGAGAACCTGCATTTCTACAGCAGTGATGCATACAAGATCTTTACCAAGTGATGGTTGATTCAGTACTTTCAGGTTTTAGTGTTCTCTGACTTTGATGTATTTCCTGCGTTGCCCATGCAGTCAAAGAGAAACTTAGAGCAGCACCTTTCCTCCAAGTGCCACATCAGAATATCAGTGCCATATAATTGACATTGAAATACTAACGTGGCGGTGTCTCAGCTTACCTACCTGTCCGCCAGTGTAAGGCTTGAGATGAAAATAGAGATTGTTTGCGTCTCATGGAGAACAGTAAAGCCTTCTGAGAGGCTGAGTATGGGAGGAAGCGCACTGCCTTCACAGATGCCTGCAAATGCTCTGGGGCCTATCAATTCTGTGTGGGGTTCACAGATGCCACCATGATGGGTTGAAGGTGGGGGTTGAGGGGTGGGTGAGGGGCGACAGATCTTGTGTTGAAGGGACTGCTATGAGTCAAGTCAAGATAAAAGATGCTTTTCTAAGTCTTGTTAGTCATTCTAAAAAATTCTTTCATAGATTTCAATTGCCAGCTTACATTAAGCAAATTTACACGTGTTTTGTTTAACTTTTAAATATTGTCTTCATTATAGCCTGATATTTGTCTCATACGAATATATTGGATCATGTTAAGCCTCCATGAACTGGTGCCTTCCTCATGAGTTTTAAAAAATTATTTCTTCAGGCTTTTCCAGCAGTCATTGACTGACTTTAATTAAACAAATCCCTGAAAAGAGGTGTGGGGAGGAGACACACTTCCAATAGCCAGCAGGTGGCACTGTGGATACTACAGTGGTGAGAAAGGGATGAAGGAGGCAAAGATGAAAGGGAAAAAACAGGGATAAAGAGATAACCCAAGCTCCTTTACAGATCTCTAGGAGGTGAGCAGGGCATCCCTGAAAGCTATAAACTAGTTTCTGTCTAGTTGAAGGATGCCATGAATCTGCATGATAAGTACATAATTTTGCTTATTTTCAGTAATCTTTCCAGCTGTATCCACTGATACCTGTTTGAATTCTATCAATATGCTCTTACCGGTCTTGAAAAACAAGCTCAAAGAGTTTTAGAGGAATTTTGGAAATCAACATTTACTCATTTCTAAAGCTGAAGAATGTACAACGGGAACTCACAATGTGTGGATTTATCATATACATTTTAAGTCCTCACAATATTAGGAAAGCAGGTTAACCCAATTTATTATTAAGGTATTCAGGGCATTTTACTGATCTCTGTTAGCTTATGCAATTTTGATGAGTCTAGACTGTCTTTAAAAATTTATTTGCAGAATATCTCTGTGAATTAATTTTTAGTAGATCATTTTTAAATGGGTAAATTTTGGCCTCTTTGCATTTTCATATAGTGATGCCATGAGGTTGTTGTGTTAAATTCAGAGGTGGCAACCACTATTTTCTTTGCCGCAAAACCTTCTTGAGATAGCGAGGGAGATTTCTGGACTCTCTTAATTATAGTCCAGAAATATTGTCTTTCCTGAGATGGCAGAAAGGATCTCTTTCCTTTATAGTTCAGACCATAGGTAAATTGCTGGAGGTCTGAGGGAGGAAATTTTCAAAGAGTCTCTCCTGGTTGGATTTGCTTTTCTCTCTGCCTGTGGGCAGAAAGCAGAGGCGTCCGAATGATGGTCGAGTATGGAGGTGGTAGCCCTGGGTGACAACATCTCGGAGAGGGCATCATCACATCCCGGAGAACTCAGCGAAGTGAAGAGGGAGGGGACAGAGGAAGAGTGAGGCTCAGTGAGGTTCAGAACAAGATGGCAGAGATCAGGGTCTGCAAATGGTGAGAGAGGCTTTTAGAGCCAGTTTTAGCGGTCTCCACCTCTCACCCAAGTTCAGACTCTTGCCTGGCCTGGCTAGCGGGAGCTGAGGCAGGCCGCTGGCCGGGTCGAGAAGGGAGGCTGCTGTGAGTGGTCTCTCCACATGACTGGAAAGTCTGACTGACTGAGGGGGACCTGGGAATGGAAACCAGCTTACTGTATATTCAGAAACAGGGATATTTCTGATTCACCAAGGCAGGCTCCTCTCATTTCTTGGAACAGATTGCTCTCTTCTGAGCCCTGAAGCTTGGGCAGTGCTTGAGCGGCAATGAGTAGCATAAGTTTCTTGTCACTTCCTCTTTGGCAGGTTGTGTCTGCAGACACTGGCTCCCATAACCCATAATTACTTTTTCACATTTTTTAATATAGTAACACATGGTTGGGCTTGTGGTGGGGGAACCGAGTGATGCCTCCGGGCCATGAACACTATAAATAACTTCAGGGATCGTTTTTATATGGTTAGGGGAAGGAAGCAGCTTCTTTCTTAAGAAATAGCTCAAGCAAAGAAGCGGGGTCCAGGAACAAATACCTTTTATTTTCAGAAGCCGCTTTGTCTTTCCTCTTTTCCCTCTAGATCAGAAAGCTTACTGATATCTGTTTTTGCACACAGCCTGTGTGTTCTATGATTTTTAAAAATCTTAGAATGATTGTTGTGGCTAGCTTGTCATTTAGAGAAAAGTGCGCATATTTTGGTTTTTTGAATGTGACTCTTAAAGCTCTCATTCTTGAAGTCCATTCTTCTGGGTTACCTTCTGACTCTGAGCTAGCAGTAGGCAGCTATACGCAGGAGTATTTGCTGGCTCTGTATTCTTGGAAGGTATTTCACTAAACATTTCTCATGACTCTTGAAAATGTTTGTATTCATACAAGGCAGCTTCACATGAGAGTTTCTTGGGAATGGCTATTTGGGATATTTGTTGTAGAATTTAGTAGTTAGGAGTCTTTTTATTGTCAGAATTATTTTCTTTTCATCTATCCTTTTAAAATATTATTTCTTAGTTATTTAATGGAGGTTGACAGCAGTTGATTGATACTGCCTTTCAGTAATTGCCCTTTATACATCTCAGTGGTCTGGTTTCGTCTACAGACTTGCGCATAACTTAATCATTAACAACTATATAAGATAAACACTATTTTATATTAGGTCGAAATCTAATTGAAAAGTTTTTATGTGAAATGAAATTACTCCAGGAACACTTTGTAGACTTTACTGAGTCAAATCTATATGTGTCAGCATGACTCATATTTGTACAGATTTGATTCTTGCAATTTCTTCTGAATCAGAGAAAGCCATATGGATTATCTTTGCATTTTGTGTGTATAGTAGGTATATGCCGGTTAGGGAGGCAAAGACAGTAACCTAGTGAAGGAGATACTGAAATAACCTAAGCTGTTTTAGTCATTATAATACTTGGTTTTACTCTTTGTGGCATTAATTTACTGAAATAAGTAGACTGGGACTCATGCTTCCCTCTTGGGGCCTGCATAAGTATTGCATAGTCAATCTGGGGTCAGGGACAAAACCTTTGAGAGTCAAGTGTATGCTGGGGTCACTGGGACATGTTCCTGGGGGCAGTATGAGGTCCATTACCCTTCATTGTCCTGGGATAGTTTGCTGAACTCATAGGAAATTTGGTACAGTGGCCAAAATGGACATTTTTCCCTCTCACAAAGGGAAAAATTTCTTTCTTCTCTCTTAAAAATGTATTTTTGTGGACAGGTGTTCGACCCAACTGATGTGAATGCCTCGTGTGGAATCTGCAAGCTTGATGGGTGACCTAAAGGATTATAGTTGTATTGTTACCCCCAAAAATGGTGCTGTTTCATAATTTTAATGATTTCTCTTATGCTGGGTATATGATAGCACATCTGTTTGGTTGTGGTACGCTTACAGTCACAATATCTGCAAAAAGAACCAACAGGTTAAATAGCAGAGCGCATTACTTATGCTGTAGTACTTGCTAAGGACAAAACGTATTTTTCCTATGCTGCATCCCTGAACCCTTTCACAAGGCACTATGGGCTGGCATCCGAGCAGCAAGTTGTTGTTAACCATGCATGCTCCAAATGCCAAAACAGTCTTCATTATAAAAGTCAACCCTTTATAAACAGTATTTCCAGAAAATACTTGTACCTGTTCTCCGCTGTACATTTTTTTTTTGAGTTGATTACACGCTTATGCTAGGAATGGCATGTCGCCAAGGGCAGTCTGCCTGCTGGAGTTTCAGTAGTACTCATTATGAAGAAGACATTTCTATTCCTACCCCTGGAAGGAAAAAGCCACTCATAGATAAAGTGTATGATATGATTACCATTGCTTGAGATAACCACAAGTATTACTTCCGACATGATAAGGGATTGTTTTCTGTCTCAATCATACAGAGCTTGGCACTGCCTTGTAAAGAAGAAGTGGGGACAGTTTTGAAGGTCACTTGATCAGTTTGGAACTTGTGAGAGCTTGAGGTTGCCATGAAGATAAAAATTAACATTGGTTTCAGCTACCAAACAGTTGCGGTGATGGTGGAGAGAACTTGTGGAAGGTTTGGAAATGGGAGCAAAGGCTTTGCTGATTCTGACATCAGCGATTGAGAGGTCTTGTGAGTAAACATAATACATATTAGGGTCTGTTAGGCTGGTCCTTTCCTGGCTAAGTTCATTAGAATTAAGTTTATTGAGAAGACTACTGTGCTTAGCTTTTCAGAAGGGTATAATAATGTGGCTGTTTAGTTTTAAATAGTAAAGAAGAATTATCCCTCCATACCTAATTTTCTGAAGGGCCTATGAATATGAAGATATAAATGAGAATTTAATGAGTTAAGATGGTAGAAAGAGAATTAAGGGCCCACTCTTGACTACTGGGGTTCATGCAAGCCTAAATACTATTTCAAAACCTTCAAAAGCCTTTAGATGGGAAAACCAGATTTGAAAATAAATATAAGGGGCGAAAGATAAGAAATGATAGTTTCTCTTTTCTGATCACTGTATCACTGTCTTCCGTCTCATCATCGATTTGCTCGAGCGGGCCCCAGTAACATCTCCATATGTCCTGTCTCATGCTAGTAGAGCCCAAGGGCATCTGCTTGCTCCAGGAACATAAAGAGCCTCAATCCATTCCGAATGAGGTCTATAATTGTTACTGGTATTTGGCATATCAAATACAACACGGGTAGCTTGCCAGGCTCTGCCATGATTCATCATGGGGGGTGAGAGAGAAGAGAGCTGGGACGCTGATAGAGGAAGTTGGCATGAGTGGTAGAGTTGATATTGGGACATTATAGGCCTGAAACTCTATTATGAAAACTTTGTAAATAGCAATGTCTTAATAAAAAATTAAAATGAAAAAGGATTGTTAATCACCACCTGGCAAGCTACCCGTGTAGTGTTTGACATGCCAAATATCAGTAACAATTATAGACCCCATTTCCATGATCTGATGGAATGGTTTGAGGCTCTTTATGTTCTTGGAGCGGGGTGATACCCTTGGGCTACACTAGCATGTGACAGGACATATTGAGATGTTATTGGTGCCCGCTCGAGCAAATCGATGATATATGGGAAGACAGTGATACAGTGATACAGTGAATCACCACATAAAATCCAGAGGGGGAAATGAGAGTAGATTCTGAGGATATAGAATAAATCTGGAGGCTCGGGCATATCCATGTATGTAATCAAAAGGAAAAACTCCAGGTTGAATATTCATTTCCAGGAAGCATCCAAGAGATCAAAAGAGGCCAGATGTGTAGAAAAGTTTCCTTAAATGCAATGAGATGGATGTTTTGATGCTTTCTGTGCCTTGAAGCTGGAAATGAGGGATGCAGTATCCTTAGTTTTACCATCCCTGCTTATATAATTATTGTTATTACTTCTTGAGGAACTTCCGATTTTTTACCTTATTTAATCACCGTGGTTTACAAAGTTGTTCATAATACAGTGGTGATGGGCTTTTGGTGTTCCAACACCAATCCCGCACCCCAAGTGACCTTCTCTCCACCATTGCCCCCATTCTTCTGGCACTGTAATTAGCAGGCACACAGTAATGTGTTTTATATTCCTTTGTTACAACCAAATGGTTAAAGGAATGATCAGAAAATACTTCAGTCAGAGAAAATTTGTGGAAATTGTTATATCTCACCATGGGGTTAAGTCCTTTGTCTGAGAATCAGCTAACCTGTTTGTTGCTGGTTGAGTCTTCTGTGTTGTTTTTGTTTGTTCAGTTTAGTAGGCTTCTGTGTTACTTTCTCCCTCTAATTTAGTAGGTTCCTATTGGAATTTCAGTGCTATGGAATTTGGAGGTTGAACAGCCAAATTTGTGGCCATGTGGTCCAGAAACTTCAGGACCTATAGAATTGGGATGAGTCTGCAGAGATTTTTAGTGATGCCGTGGAGTTTGGCAGTGGCGGTTGGTGTGGCAGCAGCAGTGGAGCATGGGTGCAGTGGGGAGGGGCTTCAGTCCACCCTCCTCCCAAGAGCACCCCAGAGTTTTCAGCTGGGGGACTGGTGTGTTCATGAATTTCAGCCTCTTGGCTTGTATCCCCTTGAAGAATTTAGTCTGTGAATCTCAAGAAGAGACTGTTGGGTGAGTCAGCATGGAGGTGTCTGTGGGAGGTGGGCATGACTACTAGGATTTCTGGAAGTCTGGAAGTTGGGTTGGGCCCACCCAACTCTGAGAAGAGCCCAGAGGAACTTATTTATCCTGGGGTATATTTTGCCTGTGTGATTACCCATAGCACTGTAGAACTCCAAGAGGAGAAAGATTCGTTTCACGTTTTGGATAGGACACAGGTCTGTGTCTCCTTTAATTTGGTACCTTCAATTATCTTATTTCATGACAGAGGCAGTAAAATTTGTTCAGCTTCCCTGTTTGCTTTGAGAAGACATGATTACCTCTCTTTTAGCTTGGAATTATCAAATAGAAGTTCTCTGAAGGTCCAGGTATTAGGATTTAGTCTTTGAAATATTAAAATATTACCAAACGAGCTCTTTTTTTTTTATGTTTACAAAGTCCTTGGTATAAGAAGTTGCCAGTCGTGTAAATGAGGATTGGCCATGTGGTTTTTGGGAACGTTTGGTGGCAAAGTTTCCAGCCAGGGTTTTGGTCAATAAAATTGCTATGTAGTTTTTAATTGTTAGTCTCTTTAATACCCCAAACTGATATGCCCAGGACACCTATAGATTGATGCAGCTTTTTATGACATAGGACACTACACCCCACCCTTGCCTTACTTGTATGATGAATTTTCCTAGCAATTTTTTACTGGAAGACCCTCTAAAAACAATGAAAAGTTTCTTGGTTATGTTGCTACCCTCATGCCATGATGAATTGGACATAATCCCCATGGAATTCATCCTTATAAATTATATCTTATCTATCACTATCACTATCCTCCCGTTGATCATCTATTTGCTGGAGCGGGCATCAGTAATATCTCCATATGTCCTGTCTCATGCTAGTAGAGCCCAAGGGCATCTGCTCGCTCCAGGAACATAAAGAGCCTCAAACCATTATATTAGGTCATGGGAATGAATTAATATAATTGTTACTGGTATTTGGCATATCAAATACAACACGGGCAGCTTGGCAGGCTTGCTGTGCAGGTGGCATACCCTTGTAGTCACCTCTAAATATAGCATTTATAGATGAACCGCAGCTGCAAGCGGCCGGGCGAGACGGGCTGTGATAGGCTGTCGCTAGGTGGAGTTCTGACGAGAGGGAAGTCCAGATGTGGAAAATGGCGGCCTGATGGAGTGGGGGCGGTCATCTGGCTTGTTGTGCGGCTTTGCTGAGGTGGTGGGCCAGGGATAGAACCTGCCATTCCTACCAGGTGCTCGTGGAGTGGCTGGGCACAGGGAGAGCAAGTAGCAGCTCTGTCCCATGTCTGTAAGTCTCTGGATCAGTATACCTGGGCAGGATTGAAAAAAAAAAACTGCTGTAGGGTGGGTGTCGATGAGCCGGGGGCTGTGATAGGCTGTCACTGGAGGAATTCTGACGAGAAGGAAGTCTGGATGTGGAAAATGGCGGCCCGATGGAGTGGGGGGCGTCATCTGGCTTGTTGTGCGGCTCTGCTTTTCTTATCTATATTGTCTTTAAAAGTAGGCATGCCAGGTACCATTTTTGTTCGTTTTGGGGCCACACCTGACTGGCTGTGTTTAGGGATCACTCATAGTGGTGCTTTGGGAATTATATGGGGTTCTTGGGATAAAACCCAGGTTGGATGCATGCCAGGGAAGCTCCCTGCTTGTTGTGTTATTTCTTAGGCCCTCACAATACCATTTTTGTCACTTTACATTCTTCACTTTCCCCAGCTAGGGACAGGGATTGCCTTTCCTAGGATGGGTTTGGGAGCTCACCCTGTCCCATGGTTGTGGCAGATTTGCTATTGCTGCTTTATTTTTAAAGCACTGTAGGTCACATGATGACTTCCAGGCCCAGATGGCGAGATGATGTGGATAAAAGTATTTAGCAAGAGATCAAAAACTGGGCTGCACTTCTAAATGGCTTTCCTTTTTAGAAAGAGAATATTATCCTCTCACCCAGATGTGGTTGTGGGTAACTGTCAATACGGCACACAGGTGGCATGGTTATCTGGCCATTTACTGCCTGATGCCTTGGTGACTGTTGCCAGCCCTTCAGAAATAGGAAATGACTAATGATGTGGTGGAAATTATGAACCAGGATTAATAAAACTTGAAAAGGAACAGTCTTCAGTGTTTGATCCTCCTTAGAGGAAGTTAAGTCTGAGTCCTAGATTCTTTTCCCTGAGGTGTTCTTCTGATTACTCAACTGTAGTGGGAGTCTAGACTGGAACTGGGAACAGTGAACCAGATGGTGCAGGAAGCTTTGCTCTCCACCCCTGAAGGTCCAGACACAGGCAAAGCTCTGCATACATCTGTGAAGAGTTCAGTCAAAGGAGCCACAGACTGAGAAGAAAGATGTAATTTTGGAGGTTTGAAGTTTTGTGTCTGCTCATGAAGAACATTCTGAGATGTAGTCACTATTTGAATGATGTTTATCCTTTCTCATTTAGAACAGTTATGGGTTTCTGATGAGATTTTTTGGGGATTTCAATTCCCTCTTGTCAGCTTGGAAATCAGTATTATTTTCCTCAAGATTCATGGCCGAGTATTTTTTTTTAAACAATACTATAGGCTTGTTCTCTATTGATCTTCCAACTTGGGCATCTGTATCCACGTGGGAAAATGTTGTGTAGAGAAGGGGAGAATTTTATTTTTTGTTTTACTATCCATGATCACGTTTGTTGTGCTGGTGTAAGGCGTAGTGAAAATAAAACCAAATTCTAGTAGCCTGCACATGGCCAACCTGGGTTTAGTCCTTGGCACCCCAGTAGGGTTCCCTGAGCACTACCATGAGTAATTCTGAGTACAGAGCCAGCAATAATCCCTGAACTTGCATTGCCAGATATAGTCCCTTCTATCCCCTCCCCCAAAAAAGCAAACAAGTCCAATAAAAGAAAATAAAAGAAAAGCAAACTCTAGGTAAGGAAACCTCTGCTTGAGTTCCGCTTTTGGCTGTTACTTCTGCTGGGGAGTTCTTCAAGCTTTCTGGGCCCAAGAGAGTTACTTTAATGATAAGGGATCTTAATCTAGATAATCTACTAAGACCTCCTCTTAGTCTCATAGAAACATGTGCATGTATGTGTGTGTGTCTGTGTGTGTGTGTCTGCACTGAGGTGCTATGCTCTGCTCAGGAGCCCTCCCAAGAAGCCCCTGCTGAGGAGCCTTGTGGGCAGCCCTGAAATATTGACAGTTGCTGCAGCAAGGTGGCTGCACTGGGTCATTTCTACAGGAACAAGTTTTGATATTGCCGCAGATCAGCTCATCAAGAGAGAAATCCAGGAAGTATTTCAAGACCTCTAAAGTCAGACTAGTTCTTGAGTATGTTTATTAAACTAAATGGGTCACCAAAAAAAATTAAGCTAAACTGTTCAGCTAAAGTCTTTGGTGAATCAAAGTATCTCTTAATCTTACGCTAGTTCAGCATTGTTAGAAGGTTTCTGTGGCTTGGCTGAATTATGGGCATATGTGGGGCCGGAGAGATAGAAGAGTAGGTAAGGCTTTTGCGTTATATGTGGCCAACCTATGTTTGATCTCTGGCATCCCATATTGACCCCTGAGCAGCATTAGGAGTGATTCCTGGGCACAGAGCCAGGAGTAACTACTAAGCATCACCAGGTGTGGCCCAAAAACAAACAAAAAAATATGGGTATGTCTAGTAAATTTGTGTGTATGTCTGTGTATAAGAATGTGTGTATGTTTGTGTGTATGTCTGTGTATATTTGTGTGTATGTCTGTGTATATATATGTTATGTTATATATTATATTATGTGTGTATGTATAAATTTATATTTATTGTGTGCATGTATAAATAAATTTGTGTGTACATCTGTGTATAAAACGTGTGTATGTGCTTGTGTATACATATGGAGAAACAAGATTCTAAAGAACGAAGGTAGTTGGTTTGTAGCAAGTTAATGTGGTAAATGGGAACTAAGGAATGGAGTTTAAAGGAAACTGAATAGCATATGATCTTGTTCTACCCAACTGGCTGCTCTTCTGTCCTATGTAAGGCCTAATGAAATCCCGTATGTGACAGTACATGCCAGTTAATCTGATGATAATGTATTTAACCTCTTTTTTCTCATCTGTAAAATGGAAATAATCATAGTCTATACCTCCTAAGGTTGCTGAGATGATCACATGGGATAATGTGGATAAAAAATTAAAATATCAATGGAATCTAAACATGAAAATCATTAGAACCTAACCTGACATATACCAGTGCTGTTACTGGTGGCCAATGATTCCCATTAGATCCACAGGGAAATAGAATCTTAGAGCCGAATTAGGTTCCCTGAAATCTACAGTTGGAGGGAGTGAACTCAGCAGCCGATTCTGCAGTGTGAGCCTTTCACTGCATCCTGGATGGCCATTAGGATTATTGTGTCCCGCCCACCGTTGAATGATACCAGGCTAGGTTCTCAAGGTGTTTGGAAAACAGGAGCTTTCAGGACCTGCGCTCAGAGAGCTGAATTGAAGATTGTTTCTTTGCCCTGTTCTTATGGAGGTCTTTCTCTGATGCCGGTGGACTTCGGTGAACCCATGGCACTTACCACTCTCTTGTTACTGAAGCCAGATCTAAGAGAAGGACTGTATGTTAGAAATAAATCTTTATACTTTGACTCTTGATCTCAGTTTCATGTTCCTGCCAGTTAGCTTTGTACAATAATGAAAACAAGTGGTTTCAAGCAAATTTGATGAATATACAGTAGTTTAAATAAGGAGTACATTTTTCCTTCTGTTACCTTAGCTATTCCATAAAATTTTATTCTAAAATAAGGTTAGAAAAGAATCTGGTAAAATTGAAAAGAACAAATGCCAGTGAAAGTGATCTTCTTTAATGAGTGCTTTGATCTGTTCTCTAATGGAGGCTTCTGGTAGAAAGGGAACTGGATGAATCTGTAAGAGTTTTCTCAATTAAAGATCCCTTTCAGACTTCTGGGGAAACATTGGTCAAGAGACCAGGGCTTTCTGTACTGACCAAGGGAAGGAGAGTTGGGAAGAGAGCACAGAGAAATATCTGAGCATTTCCCATGCTTTCAGCATGTGTGGCAGGAAGATTGCCTCTTGTGTGACTGCTCAAAAGACCATTCCAAGGCCCTCTGCAGTACTGAGAGGTGGGGTCTGTGTCTAAGGTGGAGCTGACGCAGGTGTAGTGCTGGAAATGTGAAATTACATTGTTATAGTCAGTCATTATTTTACACTATTCTTCCCAGGAAGTCCTGAGAAATTTTACTTG
The DNA here is from genome assembly GCA_021461705.1 of Cryptotis parvus. Taxonomy (NCBI): domain Eukaryota; kingdom Metazoa; phylum Chordata; class Mammalia; order Eulipotyphla; family Soricidae; genus Cryptotis; species Cryptotis parvus. The sequence goes on from JAJIBD010001981.1 coordinate 47,528, forward strand.
TTGAAATAGAATGAAATACTCTCAGAGAACAGCCTTGAAGGAGCAAGGCTAGATCTTAGCCTTCGTCTCTGCTTAGTGTAGGCATCTGTCTGCCCACTGGTCTTAAAGATTGGTGCTGGCAGTACTCCAGCTCTTCCTGCCAAGAGTTCTGATTTCCTCCGTAGCCCTGAATCCAGCTCTGGCACAACTGACTCCAGTTATTGACACTTTTGCCCTTGTCGTGCTAAGCCCTTGCCTGTCTGCCCTTCATTCGATTTAACATCCCACATCCCATTTCAGCACTTGTGTGAAAGGCCAGCCATTGTGTGTGTGGTGCTGGACCTGTCGCTGCTTTGTAGAGGTTTGCTTTCTTCCTGTCACATTGTCTCCAGGCTTGCCACTTGAAGGACCTAAATAGGCCATTATAGTCAAACAAAAATCTTTAAAGAGAACAATTGTCATTTGTTTCCCAGTTGGTGTTTTAGGAGATTTAGGAGGATAATCTTGGATATACGTCAGCAAGCACGAGCAGGCATCATCTTAATCTTTAACAAGGCATACAGATGCATTGGGGCCTCATGAAAAGTGTGCAGAGAATTTCCCATTCTCATTTCTCTGCCTCTGTTTCACTTTTTAGAAATGTCGTGAAAGGAGAAATTTCCTTTTGATCCAGATGTCTGCTTCAGAGGTAGGGAAGTCAGATTTGGGGGATGGTCTGGCCAAATGTACATTCCTCATCTGCCCCAGGTAAATACTTAATTTTTTTTATAAAACTAAGTTGTTCATGGTAATTTGTTAAACATTCAGTTTTCCATCCCACCCATCATTGCACACCCCTTCAGGTGTTACTTTGGAAATGTAACTAAGACTAGTCCAGATTGTCTTTAAATTTGAATTAATCTATAAAAAGTGACTACTGTATTCATGATCCTATTTGTTTGGCAAAAGAGAATGAACTGAAGTAGAAGCGTTTCTTTTTCTTTCCTCTGAAATAAGAGAGATTATTGAGGGTATTCACCTTTTGAATACCCTCAATGATTCCAGCACCCAATTGTGTCGTCGTTGTATGTGTGGAGAACTTGGAATTAGGTATCTATAACCACTTCTAGCTGCAGAGTAAGGCTGCCTGTGCCTACGAGGGTAACAGAGGAGATTGAAGTGAAGTGAACTAATAGAGAAGTGAGTGTGAGCCACAACTCTTTTTTCTCTGAATAGTGCAAGAGTTGTTGAGAACCTTTTCTTTTCTTTCTTTTTCTCTTTCTTTCTCTCTTTCTTTTTCTATTTCTTTCTTTCTTTCTTTCTTTCTTTCTTTCTTTCTTTCTTTCTTTCTTTCTTTCTTTTCTTTCTTTCTTTCTTTCTTTCTTTCTTTCTTTCTTCTTTCTTTCTTCTTTCTTTCTTTCCTTCTCTTCTCTTTCTTTCTCTCCTTCTTTTCTATTCCTTTCTTTCTTCCTTTCTTCCTTTCTTTCTTTCTTTCTTTTTCTTTCTTTCTTTCTTTCTTTCTTTCTTTCTTTCTTTCTTTCTTTCTTTCTTTCTTTCTTTCTTTCTTTCTTTCTTTCTTTTTCTCTCTCTGTCTCTTTCCTTCCTTCCTTCCTTCTTTTTTTTCTTTCTTCTTTCCTCCCTCCCTCCTTCCCTCCTTCCTTCCTTTCCTGGTGGGGGACACACTTGGCAGTTGCTCAAGGGCTGACTCCTGTGTCTCCTCTCAGGGATAACGCCTAGCAGGCTCAGGGATCATATGAGGTGCCAGGGATCAAGCCTTAGTCAGCTGCTTGCAAGGCAAGCACCTTACCCACTGTACTATTACTCTGGGCTCTTATTTTTCTTGTTTATTATTTGACCCACTCTGTTTCTTGTTGTCATTCTCAGTTTTCTTGGTTTACTCTAGGGAAACTTTCTAATTTGCACTGTTTAAGTGTTTTCAGATAAATTATTTATGAATTGAAATAAAAATTTGTAAACAAAAACAAGTTCTCTCTCCATTCAGGCTAATCACCGGATGTGGCCAAGTCTACCCATGAGCATCACTATTGCAGAAGAGGGAACAAATTGAACTAGAAATCTGCGTCAGGTTCTTGAGCAGTGCACAGTGTGACCTTTTCACATCCACTTGTTAGCAGATGTTTTCTAGCACTGCCACATTTCCTGTTTCCCTTTATTGCACATGTCTGGAAATCTGGGGAAGGAAGAGGTGAGGAAGGGGCCAAGAGTGGCAGTCGGAAGAGGTTTGAGACCGTATTCTGGAAATGCTTTTATCCACAGGTTCTCTAAGCATGGTTGCAGAAGTAGCTGCAGAATGTCTTAGATTTCTTAATGTCTTTTGCCTAGGTGGTATCAGTGTTCTCCAAGTGTTGTCTTCAACCGACTGTATTTTCCTGCCCATAGTCTGTATTCCAGTTTAATCTTTCAGAAGTGAACCTGACTGGTCACTCACTTGCTTAATGTCTACTGTTTGGGGGACAGTTCTGTACTAGATGGTCAGTCTTGTTCATCTTCTGTCCCTTCCTAATGAACTCTTTAATCCAACCTTCTTAGCTGTTTTCAGCACTTTGATCATTGCTGCCTTTTCAGACTTGACTTCACACAGGCTGTTCTCTCTTTATGTAGGATTCTCTCCTCCCAGTCCCTCACACTTATCTTATTTGCCTTGTTAGCCCTTTGGTTTTTCAAGAGGCTTTTCAGTGCCTCTTATCCTTGTACTTTTCAGTTATGTATTTAGGTATTTTCCTCAAAGTGAGGGTTTATTAGAGCCTCTTTGGCATTTAGTTAGTATGAACCTTTAGAGGTCATACTTTATACATATAAAGGTTCATGTTGGGGGATTAAAATAGGGAATATTAATTTAAGCCTAGACCTTCAGTTCCTTTTTAGCCATAGTGATATTTGAGGCCACTTGGTTTGTGTAAAGACATGAACATTTTTTCCCTTGTTTTATGCCCAGAGCACCTAGTAAAGAGAAGATTCCTGATAAGTTTGGAATAAATGAATGAAACAGAGTGTTGAAGGAAGGTAGGCATGGAAAGGGGAAAGAACTTACCATGACATGATGGTGTACCAGGAGTCTGATGGGCAGCTGTTAGGAGCAGAGGCAAGTCAGCTATCTTACTTTACGGGGTGACAGAAGGAGTTTGAATGAAAGTCCTTAGGCAAGTGGGATCTGCTCAGTAACATCTCACAGGTATTGTCCACAAACAGCGTTCAGTGAAGTCGGACTGCATAAAGCAGAAGACTGAGTTGCAAGGACAGGGCAGATGGCAGGACCTAATCTAGTATGACCTTGGTTTCTGAGAGGAGCAGACCTTTTACAATGCCTCCCCTTTTCCTTCGTGTTGTGCTGCACATCAGGTTGCAGAGCTCACTCCTTTAGTTGCAGTGTTTGCACATGTTTTTGTTTTGGCTGGGGGGTCTCAGTCTAAGCTGAATTGTACAAGTTACGGTTGTGTTGTTCATGGGGTGGGGGTGGCTTGTTGTAGTGCTCACAATTGTGCTTGCCAGGGCTTGCACATTCTAGCTGAGATGCTCACACATCAGTTTTAGTATTGTTTGCAAGAGATCATACAGCTTTTCATGGTGCTTTCACACACCTGGCTGCAGTACAGCTGATTTCTCTGATTTTTTGGGTATTGTAGTCAAGCTGCAAAGATCATACTCAACATATATGGAGCACTGGGGATTTGAACTTTTGACCGTATGCTTCCACAGAAGGTGTTCTAAGCCACTGAGCTATTCCTCCCATCAGGATACAAAAATGTTTTGAGTAACACACTCCTATATGTTGGTAGCTGATTTTATCTTGGGAATGAAGGCAAAAATGTAATTCAAGTAGATTTGAAAACTTAAATGATTAAAGTTATAGTGAGGTCTGTGACAGGACCACAGACTTGGAGAAATGAAACTATGTAAAAGGATGACTCTGGTTTTTACTTCACAAATGTGCAGTTTGAAGAGCTGTGGGACACAGGTCCAGTAATAATCATCACTTATATGACAAATGATAACACACATAAGTTGGTGCAGGAGAAAGAAATGATGAAAATTTACAATAATTGAAAAGTATGTGTATGATAAATAAAGCAGAGTCTGAGGGGCTATATCATGACTAAGCTGGGTATACAGAAAAGACTTTTTTGGGTTTTGAAGAGTGACTAGAACTTTATTTGAGTAATAAGAGAAAGGATGATGTTCCAAGAGCAGGGATCAAAATGAGGAAAACATAGAGAGCATATTTATTGGCAGACGTACGTCTAATGCTGGTGAAACACAGACTGAAGATACATAGAGGGCTGGAAGTAAGTTAAGTCAGGTCCTAGGCTGAGGATAGGCAACGGGCAAGCCTTCATTATTCTTCCTGTAAAGAGTGAAGGTTTCTAAGCAATGTGTGGAAAAATTCGGCTTTATTTTGAAAGGCAGTGGGATGGTAGTTTGTGATAGGGAGGAAAGAGGTTGCGTGCAGTGAACAGATGGATCTGTCGGGGTGTGCACACAGGAACGGTGCTTTGGGCTTAGGGTTGACACCTTTTTTTCTGTGATTATTAAAAAGGAGAAGTGTCTTTGTTGTTCACGTTGGGAATAATGAGCTCTGCTTTAGACATACAGACCGAATTGTGTCATGCCCGCGTTTGTATCTTGAAGTCTTAATCCTTAGAGTGTAACTTTATTTGGAGAAAATATCTATAAAGAATTAAGTTGAAAGAGGGCCAGGAGGACGAAGTCCTAATCTAATTCCAACTGGCTCTGTCTGGAGAGACTGCAACCCAAGGCATGTAGGACGTAAAAGAAGGGCTGCCATCGGTAAGTGCAGGAGAGGAGGCGGGAGAAACGGAACCTGCTAGCTGTGAGCAGCTCAGTTTCTGTTCTTAAACATCCCTGTTGGTGGCTGTTCTGTTATGGCAACCTTTGCTAACTGATAGTAGAGACATGCCAAGTTGGAAGTACTGCAAAAAATACCTTGGTGGAAGTGTGTGGACTATTGGATAGGAGGCTGGACAAGAAAGGAAATTTGGAGTGGAAATCAAGATTTGAAAGTTATAATCGCATAATGAAAGCAGACCAGCGTACACTTGTGAAATCTGACTTTGAAAAATGTTGTCTGGTGAAATGGAGGCCTAGCGAGAAAAGATTTGTGGACAGGGACTGAAGATGCAGAAGCAAATAGTATAATAGTGGTGGGCAGCCACTGGAGGAGGCAGGGAGGATGAAATGGAGCTGAGGGGGGAGGGTTAGCTTTGTTGAAGAGACAGGGAAGAATTAAAACAAAGGTTGCAGCCACTCATTTCAGGTGTCAAGGGTAGGAATGCTTGGGAGATCATGTTTAGGTGACATTGACAAAAGACAGCTGATATGGAGTGGATAGAAATAAATTCTTCTTCTTCTTCTTCTTCTTCTTCTTCTTCTTCTTCCTCTTCTTCCTCTTCCTCTTCCTCTTCCTCTCTTCCTCTTCCTCTTTTCTTCTTCTTCTCCTTCTCCTCCTTCTCCTTCTCCTCCTCTCTTCCTCCTCCTCCTCTTTCCTTCTCCTCCTCCTCCTCTTCCTTCCCCTCCTCCTCCTACTCCTCCACCTCCCCTCTTTCTCCTTCTCCTCTTCCTCCTCCTCCTCCTCCTCCTTTTTTTGTTTTTGGGTCATACCTGGCAATGCTCAGGGAACTCCTGACTCTGTACTCAGGAATTACTTCTGGTAGTGCTCAGGGAAACCATATGGTATGCCAGGGATCAAAATGGTGTTGTCTGAGTGCAAGACAAATGCTCTACCCACTGTACTGTCACTCCTGAACTAGAATAGAAGTAAGTTCTTATGTTGAACAAGCAGCCACAGAGTTTAATTTGCTAGCCATTCTTTCCAGCTATTGAGGGTCTCCCTATGGAATTAGCATTTCTGTAGCATCTGTCAAAGCATCTTGTATTTATTTTATTTGAAATCACATCTATATTGATTAGTGCTATTTAAAATATGTAAATACAAGTGTGTGTATGTGAATGTAGGTACTTTTTATTCTTCTGTTCGCCCAGATGCTTTCGTAGCCATACCATTATTCCCTGCATTATCACTCTGGCTTATACTGTTATATTTTTCTCCATACTTGTATGAACACACATAGAGTTGTATTTATTCCTGTGGAATTTTCAGTCTTTTAAAAAATAAACCTAGGCACTACATTATATTCAGTTTTCTGTTTTCTTTCTCTCAGAATACCTTGTAAAACTCTAAGTCACAGTACATTTTTAACATGTGATGTCATGAGCCATATTTATTTAATACTTAATTATTATGGGAATTATTTGTTTTACTTTTTTTTTAATTCACTGTCAAAACAGTATAATGATCATCCTCATATACTTCTTTTATGCCAGTGACTTGGACACATCCCAAGGAATGGAATAACAACCAAACTGATATGCTGTTTTAATTTGAATAGATTTTGCCATACAGCTTTGTTAAAAGTGCTATAGTACTTAAACTAATAAAGCTGGAGCTCATTCTTTTCTTCATTTTCTTTAAGTATAGGATATGTTACCTCTCTTTGGAAGTTTTTCTCTTTGGGGAGGTGTAACTGATGCTACTTGAATTTAATTTCTCTTACTGCTTTTGAATGTGAGAATATTATGTATATTGATCATTTAGATTTGTTTTTCTGTGACTAATTCTAAGTCTGTGCCATCCTTTGCTGTCCACAATATAGGTCTGTTTTTAGTTATTAGTAGCATCATGGTTTTTGTGTTAATTAAGGTCTCCATAATTCTAGGTCTCCAAGACCCTATTGTATGTTGTTCCAAGTCTAGCTTTTCTTTCTTGCAAATTAAACCTTTAAATTTATTGCCTTTCAAAAATATACACATGATAACCTCTAAATGTATGTATTGTAATCCACAGTGTATAAGAGAAGGAATAGAGAGAGAGAGAGAGAAAGAGAGAAAAGAGATAAAGAACCTGCCATAGAGGCAGGTTAGGGGCGGGGAGGGAATCAGGGACATGGTGGTGGGAAATGGGCACTGGTGGAGGGATGGGTGCCGGAACACTGTAAGACCAAAACCCAAACATGAACTTCTTTGTAATTGTATATCTCACGGTGGTATAATAAAAATGAATTTATTGCCTTCAGTATATTTATAGCTTGCTATAATATAGAAGCTTAATATATTTTCCTTTCAGATAATTTAGTATAATTTAGTATTTCAGGAATTTAATATAGAAGCTTAATATATTTTCCTTTCAGATATCTAGGCAGTTGTATCAAAACCATTGTCAAAAACATTCACCTATACCTACTGAGCTGAGATATCTTACCACTGTTAGATGTTAAATTTTGAATGCTGAGGTATTTTTTTCTGTATCAATTATTACCTATCTCTAAGATAGAGACTTCAGAATCAATGGTCAGGCAGTGAGTGGGGCCTTAGGAGGTGTGTGTGGTTTCTGGGACTTCAGGAAGCACAGGGGCGGGGGTAGCTGTCCACCCAACTCTGAGAAGACCCAGAGTTCCAGCCTGGTCACTGGGGTACCTGGAAGTTTTCAAGTTTGGTTTCTCATAAAGATGATTAATGAATTGGTGGAGTTGAGTCCTTGGCGTGGTGTGTAGGTGCAGCTGCCGGATCTTCATCAGGGTGGGGACCTCGGCTTGCTCATCCCTTCCCAAGGGTGCACAGGAGTTTTCAGTCCTGGAAGTGGCGGGCCCATAAAGATTAGTTACTTGGCTTGCATCTCCTTGGGTATCTAGTCCTGAATCGGTAGAGGAGGGCAGGTGGGTGAGTCAGCATGGTGGCAGCTGTGGGAAGTGGGCCAAGACTTGACTTTTCTCTCAAACAATTTTCACCTTTTTGGGGGGTGGTTGGGGAATGGAGTTCATGGAGCACCGTAGTCTTCATTTTCATATGTAGTTAAAAATATTACCCAATTACAATAAAATTATCCTAATAACTTTACATAAGTGTTAACATAATTTTACGTAATTATTATCTTCTAGAGGAAGAGAGCACGGGAGGTTAAGGGCTTGCAGGCCGTGGTGGCTGCAGCCCTGGCTTGAATCCTTGCCGCCACGCATGGTCTCATGAAAACCACCAGGGGTCGCTCCTGAGCACCGAGCCTGGAGTAGCCCCCGAGCACTGATGGGTGTGTTCTCCCCCCCAAAAGAAGTGAAGCTGCAACACTGTATGACTGAAATGCAACCATGAACAACTTTGTAATTTTCTAACCCATGGTGCTATAATTAAATAAAACATGTGAAGCCACAGGCCTGAGATAGCTTAGAGTTCATGCTTTGTATGTGGAAGGCCTGACTTTGGCGTCCAGTATCGCATGGTTATCCAAGCGCTGCTGGGAGGGACTTCCAAATATTGAGCCAACCCCCTGCACAGTGATGGGTGTGCCTCTCACTACAAATAAAATGTGTAATTGATATTTCAGTGATTTAATAAGCCGTTCTCTCTGCCCTGAAGACAATCAAGATGCTTTAGACATACCAATTAGCAAATGATGAAAATGGAGGCTGCTATTCCTTCACACACTTTCTCCACCATTTCTCTTCGAGTTCCCTCCTGGTACCTTCCCCACTTCAGTTCCACCTCAGTCATTCACAAGGCAGCCCAGCACATCTGTAGTGGAAGCAGATGTTTAGGCAAGCAAGTGTGCAGGCTGTACTGTAGTAAGTTAACGGAGTGTTGCACTGACTATCAAATCCCCCACTTTGCTTTGGGATGGAGATGGGAAAAGGCAACCTAGCAGAAGAGTTGGAACCACCCATCCTGAACACTTTGATGTTCAGAACACAAGAAATTCCTCACAAACTTGGTCTTCTCAGTAATCTTTTTTTTTCCCACTTCTATGATTTGAGAGAGAAGGTATTGGGTTTGAGAATTCATTTCTCAATTTCAAATCTCCCCATAATCCTAAGAGAAGATCCCAGATCATGTCATGAATAGCTTTCTTTAGTTTGTGGGGTTCTTTAGTTTGAATCATATGTGTAAGTTATAACTACAATTGCAGGGAGCAGAAAACGTTCCATGCAACATACCCTGATCTAGCGTGATATTCTTAAACCTTCAGAAACTTAAAGAAGAGATAAAATGTTGCATCGATATTCATAGAGCTTTCTTGTTTATATTCAGTGCAAATGTCACTAGGAAAGTGGTGGTTTTATCAGTATTACATCTTTTTACATGCTAGGGCCATAATATGTGTAATGACAGCATCCTCATACACACAAAAATGCTATTATTTATGACCCCTTTTTAAATAAAAATATAAGATCTTTCAAGTATTTTTTCTCCTTAGATATCTTAATATCAAGATTGCAAGAGATATAGGTTATAATTTTTATAACTTTAAATTAATTATGATACTGTGATCTGCAATACTGTTAATAATGGTTTCCCTGTATATATATATATATTCCAACACCCCCCTATCCCATCACCACTGTACCCACCTCCCCCCAAGGTTCCCAGTACCCTTACTTTTCAATATCCCTAGCTATGATTTTTACATATAGGAATCCATGGCTCAGTCAAGTTTAGTGTTTTATCTAAAGTGTTGGAGTTAGTATGAGAAGGAGTCAATACCAGAGCCCTTTCTTCTAACTTCCAGTGTTCTTTTCACACTCAAAGCCCCAATTCAAATGCAATTCTCAGTAATGACCTAGTGTTTCTTTAGCAGCATCTTTGGGTATTAGCTGACTTAGTGAAAAGTCTCTTGGGAGTTATGTGTTTTCATTCATAACATTAACCCTTACTAATCCATTGGTTTCATGTAATACATTGTGCTGGAAGTCATTCAGTGGTTTCTCTAAATTCTCTTACTATCTTTCTCTACTCTGACCTGTGTCATGGGAAATTAACTTTTATAAATGAAATCAGTGAATTCTCTTGCACTTTGACTTGTGCTGGTTTATTTTTCCCCACAGGGAAGCACTTGCCATATATCAGAAGATGAAAACAGAATGAATATGGGTATTAATTCTAACTCTCTGAAGCTAGCTAGGTCCATTTGTCCAAATTCTGCTCAATGGAATGTGGGTTCGTAGAGTATCAAAATCCTTTCCTAAACCTCCCCTCTAGTATTAACTGAATATTGATATTGAGAGCATCTCCAGCAGCTGTGAGGCAGAGGTAAGTGAACCTGGCCCATCTGTGTTCCTGAAGTACAGAACATGACAAAGATGGTGTGTGTGTGTGTGTGTGTGTGTGTGTGTGTGTTTTGCTTTTTTGGGTCACACCCAGCTGATGCTCAGGGTTTACTAGATGATGGATTTTTAAACCCTGTCACCAACCTGCCACTGAGTCTCCTGTGAGTAAGAAATGCATTTCTTTCTCATTAGCCACTGAGTTTTGGAGCTTAGCTCTTTGGGAGTTATCATCATCCTTAACAATTGCACTGCTGTTTGTTTTGATTAAGCTACATCTATTATTTAAAAATTGTTTTAGGCTCTGTGGTTAACAATACTGTTAAAGTTAGTTAAATGCATGGAACCTTCTAGCACCACACCCCTCCTCCAGAGGGAAGTGGTGCCCACTTCCCTCCAGTGTTGTCCCAATGTTTCCCTTCCCCCACACTTATCACTTAAAAATCATTTATGTCCTATAAAATACAAAAATCATAGCTCTTTGTCAGTAATAGCTTTAACACTTTCTTTAGTGTTGATTCTAATAGGTACCTTCTAATAGGTAGTGACTGGTAGTTAACAAACATTCTTGTACATATATTTTATGCCTGCACACTTACATGTACAGAACAGCCCGCTAGCCACTTAAGGATAGCAACTGGGAAAAGTTCGTGGTTTTTTTTTAACACCCACTTTGATAAATTCTTGATACAAAACAGTCACCAAACTCCTTTGAGTAAATGATGCTATCTAGATTGTTCTCCCTGCTTTGTATGAATTTCTGGGGAATTATAGGGACTGAGACACATACTGTAATCTCATTGTAATGTTGTAAATTCACTTGTCAGGGTACACCGTGTGTCCTTTCAGTTGTTTATTTGTTAGTTGTTTATTTGCTTTGTTAATTGTTTAATTATTTTCAGTTCATCAGACTTGATCATTTCTGCCATTAAAAGTGCCTAAACCTTTTGAAATCAAATTTCTTAAATAATATAAAATATTTAAAGCATGCAATAGAATCCTGGTATATTGTACTTTTATTAAGTACCTTTCTGTGCACACTTACGCAACACAACATGCATGTATTTTCCCATTCATCCAGTCCTCTGTGCATCCATTCATCTGTGCACCTCTTGATTCATCCATCTACCCATGCATTTGTTAATATTTTGAGACAGTTAGTTTCTCTTCTAGCCTATAAACTACTGAATCTCAGTGGAAAAACTACATCCAGGATCCACAAAGAATTCAGTGGTTGGGTGGAATGAAATGTGGAATCTTAGCTATTTTAGATACTTCCAAGTTATCCCTCTTAGTACTATTTTTTATTGCTATGAAACAAGTTACTAAAGGCTTCAGAAGCTTCAAAAACACTCATCCGTTATACCAAAGTTTCTACAGATTAAAATTCCAGTTGTAACTTTGCTGAGTTCTTTGCTCAGGGACTCACAAGTCTAGATACCAAACTAGCTGTGTTCTCACCTGAAAACTTGATTTGGGAAGAATCTGTTTCCAGATCCATTCACTCTTGTCTATTCTTTGTCCCACTTGTATAGTTGATGTGCCTGTTTTCTTTCTAACTATTGGTTAGAGACCATTTTAGCTCCCACAGACGGCACTAAGGTCCTTGCCAAAAAGTTCTCTTCTAATTCCTCTCACAACATATTAGCAAAAATTCTCCCAAGTCAGAAAGCTTATCTTTCTGGTTTGGATTTATGACTCTAAACTCTCTCTCTCTCTCTCTCTCTCTCTCTCTCTCTCTCTCTCTCTCTCTCTCTCTCTGTCTCTGCTCACTTGCTTACTTCAGGTTCATTCCAGATGATTTCTTTTTTATTACATTAAATTCAATTGATCTGGCTCTTAATTATTTCTGCAAATCTACCTTCACTGTTCCCACATACTATAACTCATGGGAGTCATAATCTATCATTTTTGTTATATTCTGTTGATTAGAAGCAAATCACAAGTTCCGTATGCACATAGAGGAAGGAATAGAGGAGGGAAATATACAGTGGCATTAGTTACTGGACATCATTTGGAATTCTTTCTACTACATCCCTTTAAATTGACTTGTACCGTGCTTAAGTCCCTAACCTAATTGATCACTTGGACAATAATACTGTCATAAAGATGAATGAATGAAAGGATGATGGATTCTAGGCTCTTTGGAGAAAGAGGCCACACAGTAATGTCATAGGTAACCTCATGAATTGCTTGCCTTTACTAAATTCCTGAGTGTTTGCTGCCTACTGTAATCAATTAGTAGGAGGAAGTCTTGAGAGAGTGTTGGAGAACAAATATACAGTTGAAGGAAATAATTCTTGTTGACCTGCTTACTAGTTTTGAAAATTTCTCAAAACTTGTGGGAAAATATATAATTTAAAAACATCGTTGTCCTAATGTCGGTTATCTGAGTTTCTGTCCTAGTTCACTTGATGTTAGCCAAAAGACCGAAAAGTGATCTGTCCTGGTTCATTAGATTCCTTGGAGCTTTCTCTTGGCCTGCTCTGGGAGAAGCCCCTTACTAAATGTTTTGTTCCCATGCTTGTGCATGAAAAGAAGGGAATGAGAGGGGAAAAGAGTGCTTGCTTCTCTCAGAAGCAAATTCCATCCTCAAATACTATAAAACTTAAAAGAGAAGACTTTGAATTGAGAGAAGGAACCATGTAAAGACGATACTTAAAATTAGGTAGAGACTTGGCAGTTTGTAACTGCTAGATTATTTAAAGTCCAACTTAAAAAATCCAAGGACTTAATTCCACCCCCCCACTCCCTACCTCTAGGTATTTCTTTATACCAGAACTTCTGGGGTTTTATATTCCAAGATTACCTCCAGATGGCCCTGGCTGTTCTTTCTCAGCCATTTCCTAGTGGCATTTCTTTTCTTACCTGGGGAGAGGTACCACAGAGATCAATGCCAGAGGGCATTATTGAAAACATTGAGTCAGAAAGCACACTCCAGGCCACTGGAAGCATCTGCTCCACAAATGTCAGGCTGGGGGACATCACCAGATGTTAGTATTGAAATACCATTTAGAAGACAAACATTGACTTCAGGGCCAAAGGTCACCTAAACAAAAAGCCAGACAGGCAATAAGGCTCAAAGTGGGGTACAGAAACCAGACTAATGTGGCCATGGCTTTTTTCTATGTTCTAGCTCATAGCACACCAGAACTTGTGGGCCTGTGTTGTTTTCCACAGCTTGAATTCTAAGTCCCATCTGGTTTACTGTTGGCTGTGACGAAGGAATAAGTAAGGCAGGAAATGACATAAGTTTAATGTGTAGAGTTAAAGCAATTTCTTCCTTATTTTGGGAAATTATTTACATTGATTTGGGGAATCAATGATTCATAATTAAAAATCTACTACACTAGATTTTTAGGTTGCTACAGCTTTGCTAGAGGATTGAGGGAGGTCATTTTATTGTGCTAAGGATGATACACAAATATTTTTTGAGAAGGAAAGAATGAGGCTCCCTTGCCTGCTTCGCTCATTCCCTTTCTCTGCATTCCCCTCCCACCCCTTTATTTTTCATTCTATCCAGTTTTAAAGACGGATTGTTAGCAGGTGAGCAGAGCATGTTCTCGGTGCCCTTCATTTTGTTCTGCCCATGCTATATATTATTTCTTCCTATGTGTTTGAGACAATGATTAGAAATATTAACACTGCATAATATTTATCTAGTTGGGTGCAGATTGGGGGGTAGACATGGGCCCAAATGGAGGCTTGAACGATGGAAAGAATGAAGTTAGGTCTGAATTATTCAGCAACATGTATTGTCGCTAAGAGAGTCTGACAAGAAATTGGCTTGATTATGAAATAATCTTGACCACCAAGCTGGGAATTTGGACTTTTATTCATTTGCTCAGTTCTTTATTGTACCAGGAATTGTGATGATCAAACTATTCCAGCTTAAATATTCTGTTCTGACTCTGGGTAACACCCTCTTAAGAAATGATCTTTGATGTAGAGCAGATTTGTAGAGAATGATAAAAAAAATTACTCACCCATTAAACATTTTTTACAGAGCTAAGAAGAGAATGAGGTGGTAAAATCAATAAAATTGGCATTCTTCTCTTGTGCTCATCTGGCACTCATTGTTACTTGGCCCAGGTGAGAAGACTTGTGAGAGTGATGACAGTATATTTGAAATGTTTCTCATTTCAGTAGAATGTCTTTTTGAAAAATCTTGGACTTTCGATCATTTTTTTTCTACTTGAAAGAAAACTGAAGCATTTAATAGTTGCTTCACTTTCCAGACACATAGCAACAAGTCGGTGGAGGATCTGAGATCAGGAATCCTTGAGCTTTGACGAACTGGCTGCGTTAGAAGAAAGTTGCAGTTGAGTTGCTCTATTCTGGGCCTTTGAAGATGCCACAAGTCAATTTCAGATGGCCAGAGTGTATTAGAGAAGGATGAGGAGCTGCTTATCATGGAGGTTGCAGAGTTGGCATCTCTGGGTTCCGTAAGGTGTGTAAGATGTACACAATTGCTACATCAAAGCTCAGGAATAACTGGCTCTTCAAAAAGGAAGACTTGTTCCCTGTGGCCCACCTCCACAAGCAATTTCCACATCCAGACTACTCATCGACAGAAGCCTCTCATCCATTATTGGACAGTAGTGCTTAGGTTGACTGTATTCCATAGACACGATTACCCAGCCAGGCTTGCCCGCGCTGTTCATCAATAAATGCTGGACTTAGAGATGCCTACAAGAGTATGCTACCTGCACCATGCAGAGCCTGGCACAGCTACCCTTAGTTACTATTTGATATTTGGCCTAAATTTTATCCAATAAAAATATATTTAGACCAAGTCATTCTGAAGGGATTGAGGGTCTCTCTAGGTACTTCTGGAGCCAAGCAGTTGCCTTGAGCTCTGGAATACGCCAGATGAGACAGGACATACTGGCAGTGCTTACTGGGGCCTGCTCGAGCAACGATGTTGAACTAGGGTTCCAGACAGCCCTTTTCTCCACGCCTAACTTAAGGGGTGAGGCTTGCTTTTTTTTTTTGTTCTGTTTTAGGGCAATACCCAGTGATGCTCAGGGGTCACTCCTGAGCATCTTATTTTCACTCCTGACTCTGAACTCAGGAACCAACCCTGGTGGTGCTTGGGAGACCATATTGGAGGCTGGAGATTGAACATGGGTCAGCTGCATTCAAGACAAATGTCCCACCTGGTGTACTATTGCTCTGGCCCTGAAGATTTTTTTTAAAAATCTCTTTTAATAAGGCCAAGTCCAGATTCTTTAAACTTGTTTTGGAAAAGCATCTTCACATTGGCAGTCTTGACCCTTAAAATTCTTCTTCCCCTGGGAGATTTTTTGCTCATCCTACTGCTGCAATCACACATAAAAAAATAATTTCCTTAATAAACACATGTCCAGGTTCTGCACGGCTGGCAATGGGAGGAGACTATCCCTGTTGGAGGGACCAGATGGATCTCATAGTTCCAGTGTCTGTTCCCCTCATGTTTTCCTTTTATTGGTATTATTAAAAGAGTCAGCGTGTTTCCTCACAGCCTTATGCTAAGCAGATGAGGAAGATGGGCCACTCCAGCCTCTTGCTTCCCTAAACCCACCTCACGCTTGCCCAGGACCTGTATATGCAGTTGCACAGGCTCTCCCTCTACTCTGAATCTAAGGAAGCCAAGGACAAAAGGTACATTTGCTGCGGCGGCACCCTCCTTTGTTACCCTATTTCCTTCCTCCTCTGCTTCTGGTGGGGAGTCTCTCCCCTGTATGTGACTGTATGTGCTCAGCTTGACCTTGAAAACATTTCAGAGATTCATGTGTATAGAGTTGACACTTTCCTTTTCGATGGAATTTTGGGAACAGAGGCCTCATTTATCAAAATGCAGAGTCCCTGAGCTCAATATTGCTCCATGAAATAGACCGTTTACAACAGATTTTTAAAAAATAAGATGCCATTCTTGTGTTGAAGGTGACTGTGAAGCTGCGTGTGACAGTGTCCACTTTGAAATAACCAGGTCAGTACAGGCTCTTCTAGTAATCCTTACACTGGGGGCCCATGGAATCAGAATTTCTATAGGTGACCTGTAAGATCTGAAGGTGGCTCTGAAGGATATTGCTAAATTGAGAATCACTGGACCATGTCTTTGGAGACTTAGAGAGTCAACCAGTACTGATCTATTTTAAATTAATAAATAATTTAAAAATAAGTAAATTCTTTTTTTTAAAACTCCAAACCTTTTGCTTAGGGGGAGGTGTGCATGTAGGCGGGGTTTGGGCCATACCTGGCTGTGTTCAGTGTTATGCCTGGCTCTGCACTCCGGGATCTCTCCTGGTGGGGTTTGGGTGACTGGTGCCGGTTCAGTTTTGTACAAGGCAAGCGTCTTAACTCCTGTACTGTCTCTCTGGCCCAACTCCCAACTTATTTTGGTTGTCAGTTGCTGCATGACAGATGACCCTGATACTCATTGGTTTAATGCCACAGAGATTTATACTTTGTCATGAGTTGGGTTGTATGGCAGTTCTTTCCAGGGTATTAATAAGGAAAGAAGAAGTGGAAGGGACAGGTGGCTGCAGTTCATACTAACCTCTCACTGGAAGCTCTGATGAGGCTTCAAATGTAAATTCTTGAGGCTCCTATATGCATGATCCTTGTGACTGCCTGGATTTACTTACAACAAGGAGACTAGAGTCCAAGCAGGAGTAGTCTATAATGACAAGTCTAGGTGCCAGAGATGAACTGTTGCCAGAACTTGTAACAGTGACCAGAGCTAGAATTCATGCAGGTGTGGATTCTGAAGCTGTTATATCTCCTTGCACCAAATTTTAATCTGCTGTACTATCCTCATGGGTCTTATGACAGAGAAACCAGAGCTTTGCTTCAGTGCCAGAAAGTCAGTGAAAATGGGTAAAAACTATAGTTTTCATGTCTAAGGCCATCATCCTTCCTTCCTTCCTTCCTTCCTTCCTTCCTTCCTTCCTTCCTTTCCTTCCTTCCTTCCTTCCTTCCTTCCTTCCTTCCTTCCTTCCTTCCTTCCTTCCTTCCTTCCTTCCCTTCCTTCCTTCCACCCTTCCACCCACCCACCCATCCATCCATCCATCCATCCATCCATCCATCCATCCATCCATCCATCCATCCATCCATCCATCCATCCATCCATCCATCCATTTATTGTCTCTGCTTTCTGCTCCTAGATAGTATCCTAATCATTTTTGAGTCATGTAAAAGCTATGCTTACCCAGAAACCAAACAGAACCATTGCTTTTTCTAATTTCTCTCTTCCTTTTACTTCTCTCTTCCCAAAATGTTTGGTTTGAAATAGTTCCCTTCGATGCAGGCAAAGCAACAAAGCAAAGATGAACAAAATATTTCACAAGCATTTTCTTAGTGCCTACCATTGCTCACACCTTTTTTTTTTTAAAATAAATTAAGTATTTAGTTCTTCTATTGTGCTATTCACATTTTAGATATTCCATAGTCATACATGGCAGGTGGTCTCTGCCATGGACACTGGAAATACAGTGCTTGCAACCCTGTTTCCTGACTAATCAAAGCTAATCAAAGCAGCAGCAGCCAGCTGTGGAAAGCTGAAGCAGTCAGATTCTCCCTTCCGAGAATTTGAATTTTGTACTGAGATATATAGAGACCAGAGATGTTCGGCTCTAAGGCATTTTAATGGCAGAATTCCAAAGGAAAGGTTTATGAGCAGCTGTTGTCAGGTTCCCAGAGCTTCCTTGCCTTTCTCCAGTCCAGAATCCTGCTTGGTGGATCAATTCTTTTTGGATTGCATGAGAGTGTGTCAGATATTTTCTTTTTAAATATTTTTTATTATACCATCTGTGATATATACAGTTACAAATATGTTCATGTTTGGGTTTCAGTCATGCAGTGTTCCAGCACCCATCCCTCCACCAGTGCACATTTCCTAACACCAATGTTCCCTGATTCCCTCCATTTCCCCTAGCCTGCCTCTATGGCAGGTACTTTGCCTCCTCTCTCTCTCTCTCTCTTTCTCTCTTTTCTCTCTCTCCCCCTCTCCCTTCTCTAAAATATTGTGACTTGCAATACATACATTTAGGAGGTTATCATATATATATATATATATATATATCCCTTTGCCTACATTTAATGCTCAGTTCTAGGCTGTAAATGATAATAATTATCATTTATAATTATTAATATACTGTTCCTTTCTCTGTCTTGCCCAACCTCTGACTCCCACACACTTGTAGTAGATTCCACCCACTGACAAGACCTCCTGACCTATGTTTTGCCTGGCCTTGGAAATTGGTATCATACTGTTTTTTTTTAATATCCCACAAATAAATTCAGTCATTCTATATCTGTCCTTTTCCCTCTGACTAATTTCACTCAGCATGAACCTCTTCATGTTCATGCATCCATAAAGTACATCAAAGAAAATAAAAACCCTCCACGACATTGAAGCTAAAGGCATCTTCAAAGATAAAAACACCATTAACAAAGCAACTGTAAGTAAAGATAAACAAAGGGACTACATGAAACTAAAAAGCTTCTGCACCTCAAAAGAAATGGTGACCAAGATACAAAGACAGTCTACAGAGTGGGAAAGAATATTCACCCAATACCCATTTGATAAGGGGTTAATATCCAGGATATAGTAGACACTGGTAGAACATTACAAGAAGAAAACAACCAACCCCATCAAAAAATGGGGAGAAGAAATGAATAGAAACTTTTAAAAAGAAGAAATTTGAATGGCCAAAAGACGTCTGAAAAAAATGCTTATCATCACTAATCATCAGGGAGATGCAAATCAAAACAACAAGGATATCATCTCACACCACAGAGATATCCAAATGAGCAAGAACAAGAAGTGCTGGTGTAGATGTGGGGAAAGGGACTCATTGTTGGTGGGAATGTTTTTTTGGAAAACAATATGGACGTTTCTCCAAAAACTAGAAATTGAGCTGCTATTTGACCCACCGATACTACTCCTGGGAATATACCCTGGGAAGTAAAAACACACAGCATAAACACCATCTGCACTTCTGTGTTCATAGCACTATTCACAATATACTATTCACAATAGCCAGAATCTGGAAACACCCAGAGTGCCCGAGAGCTGATGACTGGATAAAGAAACTTTGGTACATCTACACAATGGAATACTATGCTGCTGTCAGGAAAAATGAAGTTATAAAATTTTCTCGCACCTTTGAGCATCCCCCCAGCCAAGTTCCCATCTCCTATAAAAGCATAAAATGGATTGAATAACTTAAAATTTAAAAATGTTGTTTTTTGTGATTGTAACAATTGCTTACTAACTAGTGTAAAAAAAAATACAGTTTTCTTGAAAGTGCAAAATGACCAGATACGGGTTATCTATTAAAAGATAGTGTTCGCAAATACTTTATCATGAGTGAAGTGGTGGGGTAAGCAATAATTGATGAGTGAGAAGTTGGACTCAGGTTATACTAACTAGAAAAATGGTATTTCAGAATGTGTGACTGCAGACATAAGATAGTTTTCAAGGAATCAAATGCTGAACTGATTTCTGAGCAATTCTATGCTGTGCATATAGGATGAGATCAAACTAAAGTACTCTTTAATGATATCGTCAACAATTGCATCATGGAAATGAGGGGAGGAGGAACAACAGGACCATTCTGAGGTGACAGTTCTCCAAAGGGAGTTGACTTTTAGAGAGTTGGGAAAAGCTTTCAATGCATATTCTAGCATGTGTTGAAGGGTTGAGGAGCAGTGTTTACGGAGGCATTCATCTTAGCAGCAGCCAGGAGTGACCTCCTACCTTCTGCTTCATTAAAAAATTAATATATATTTTTATGTTAAGTTATAAAGCACTCATATTTGTGATTATTGTTTTGGTGACCAAAAATCACAAATAAATTGGGTGGGAGACTTATTTGGGGTTGTTGTTGCTTATGGTGGTGGTGGAAGGGGGTGGGTATTGCCCATGTGGTTCAGTGCTCACAATTTTTTCGTTGAAGTCCTTGTACACATTTGGTTGTGGGGTGCTCAAGTCATGCGCTTTTACTGTAGTTCTGGGAATTCCAAATCTCAGTACCACCAGAATCACAATTTCTGCCTGTGGGGCAGTGCCAGAAATTGAACTCACAGCCATATGCTTGCAGGGCAGGTAGCTTCACCACTGAGCTGGCCCTGGATCCCTTCTACCTTTTTAACTCATTGCCCAAGTCTGGAACTGGAATCCATGGCCGTCCTGTGAGACTGTAGTAGTTAAGGTGATTACCACTCTTCCCACATGTTGTAAACATTTTCAGTTGGTAGGGCAATAGTACGGCAGGTAGGGTGTTTGCCTTGCACTCAGCTGACCTATGTTTGAGCCCAACATCCCATCCCTGAGCACTGCCAGTAATAATTCCTGAGTGCCGAGTGAGGAGTAATCTCTGAACATAGTTGGATGTAACCCAAAAAGCTAAAAGCAAAAATAAGAAACAACAACCCCCCCAACATTTTCAGTTGTTAGAGATCTTCAGTAACAATTTAGTTATTCTAGGACTAATCTCTAAATAGTCATTAAAAGTTGGAAGTCTTGAAGACTGTTGGTTAATGATTTAGATTTCTTCATTGCTGGTACAGTGTCTATGCAAATGTATTGCTGTTACCAAGCACATCCTATCCCAACTGATGTATTGATCACATGATTAAAAAATACCTCTAAAGACAAAGAGATAAAGAACCTGCCATGTAGGCAGGCTATGGGAGGGGGAGGGAATTGGGGACATCGGTGGTAGGAAATGGGCACCAGTGGGGGGCAGGGTGCTGGAACACTATGTGACCGAAACCTCTAAACATGAACAACGTTGTAATTGTATATCTCACGGTGGTATAATAAAATATTTAATAAAAAAAAAACAAAATAAAGAGGAAGAACTAAAGATGGATAACTTGGATAAATGTAAGGAAAAGACAAGAAATGGTGAAGCCAACTTTGATTGAGACATTAGTTTCATTTTGTTGCTGCAGATGTTTCTCTTGCAAAACATTGTTTAGTTTGGTTAAATAAATAGAAAAAAAACATGGAAATATTTTGGGCTAGTTGGGTTCTGTTTTTGGTATTTAAGTTGTAAAAAATAAAAAAAAATTGGCTATGCAAAAAAAATACCTCTAAAGGATGGCTGAGGTAGTGTGGTAGGCCCTGATTTGATCTGTACACCATGTATGGTCTCAAAGCACCAGCAGGAATGATCCTAAGCACTAAAGCACAGCTGAGTATGGCCCAACTTCTCCTGAAATTAAAAAATAAAGAGGCATTGGGGCTTTAGCTCAGTGATACAGCAGAAACTACTTATATGAGGCCCATTTTCCATCCATCTACAGTTAAAAAAATTCTTAAAGATGCTGATTTCCCTAATATTAATTATTAGTTTAATCTTATATTTCAAATATCATTTAATGCTTAAATTGTATGAATTAACCTTTAATAGCATTCTGGTCACTTTAATATTGAGTCTCCAGAACTCCTGGCTTGTGAAGAGACATTGCTATGGCCAGAGATAAGCTTGTCATTATTTACTTTGGGTTCAAGGCCACAGATGGCTTTTTATAAATTTTATGGCAGAATAAATCAAGTTTTGATATATTTGTTTCCCTCACAAGGCAAGGCTTATTGTCATTAGTAGATAGATGTAG
The DNA here is from genome assembly GCA_021461705.1 of Cryptotis parvus. Taxonomy (NCBI): domain Eukaryota; kingdom Metazoa; phylum Chordata; class Mammalia; order Eulipotyphla; family Soricidae; genus Cryptotis; species Cryptotis parvus. Next base: position 69,220 of record JAJIBD010001981.1, read on the forward strand.
TGATGGTAAAGTGCAGTTGTTATATTTCTCTTTCCAGAACCTTGTAAAATGCCCCATTCATGGTAACTCTCAAAAGTGCTGATTGAATTAACACACTTTTCTAGCAGTGTCTTCCCTTTTCTCTCATGACCCAATCAAACTGTGTGAGTATGGCGATGTGTCTGTGCGTGCTTGGGTATACTTGGTTCAAGGTTTGATATTTTTCCATAATGAGATCTTCAGTCATTTCCTATTCTACTAAGCTGGAAACTATCTCTTATTCTTAAGAACTCACAGAGTGGGGTGGGAGATATTCAGAAGGGTGGAGGAAAAAAAATCATGTGTTTGATCCCAGGCATCTCATGGCCTTCTGCTTATTCATATTTGCTTTCTTGCTTGATTGCAATTTTTTTCTTTGCTGTCAAAACGACCTTCTTAATACAACGCACTGCCTTCTTACTACAACACATCCAGCTGGACCACATTTAACATTGTGTTAAAGCATAGGTGGATGCACGTACACATCCATGCAGCACGTTAATTGTGTGCCTCAGATCCTTAATTTCTTACTGCTGTTCTGGCTGAAGTTCTTAGGGAGACAAAACACAGGCTATTCCATACCGATGAATGCTGCTATTTGTTTAGAATCTTTTACCTAAATCCTTCTTGACTTTTCTACTGTTTTGAGCTGAGACAAAATAGAAGCCTCAAGAAATTTCTTCACCTAAAAATTGCCAAAAATTGAATACAGAAATGGCAGAAAACGGTCTTTCCGTGTTCTCGCCTGATTCTGGTCCCATTTTATTCTCTCAGTCTTAGCCAGAGGAAAGAAGCAATCTCTCTCAATAGAGAACTTTTCCTATTGTTGATGACAAAAGCTCTAGCCTTGGAAAAAGGTTTTGTGACTTCCTAGACCTAAGTGTGTGTGTGTGGTGTGTGTGTGTGTGTGTGTGTGTTGTGTGTGTGTTGTGACATGGAACATGGCACCATATTTTTTTTTTTTTTTTTTTTTTTTTGCTTTTTGGGTCACACCCAGCGACGCTCAGGGGTTACTCCTGGCTCTGCACTCAAGAATTACTCCTGGCGGTGCTCGGGGAACCATATAGGATGCTGGGGATCAAACCTGGGCTGGCACAGGCAGGCCACGTGCAAGGCAAATGCCCTACCTGCTGGGCTATCGCTCCAGCCCGGCACCATATATTTCTAATGTTGGCTAATCATTTATAGTTTTCAAAGAAGAACATGTAATCTACCCATTGCCCAATCTCATTTTCAGTAAAAGAAATAACCTTCAGAGTAAAAGCTGTCATCTGTTTCATTGTAGAGTGGACATGTGGGAATACCATGGTGCCTGAAGCATTTTAGCTGAAGGAACTTTGGACCAAATCTGTTCCTCAGGCAGTTATGTGTAGATCTTATATATGTGGCTTATACTGAGCAACCTGTTTACAATTTCTTTGTGAAAAGCATATGGCAGCCAGTTGCCTTTTGCTGTTTTCAGTTGGAAAGACACATGGCAACAGGCTCCCAGGCCTCACAGATGTGGGTGAGCTAAAATTGTAATGTAAAATATGCCGCGCTTTCCCGTTGTACTGTTGTTGGTGGTTCTGCTTATCGCTAGTGCTGACTTTAAAATTTTCTGTTTAGATTAAAATTACTATTAATATATATTAGCAGAAAATTATCATGTTTTGCCTGGCCTCGGATATTGGTATTGATATATTACCATATGGCTTTTAATATATATTAGAAGAAAATTCTACAAAGGCTCCTATTTTATAAAATTTCAACATAAAATTTATTAAAAGTGTTAGGAGAGGTTTGCTTTAGGACATTAAAAGGAGTAGTTTTGTAAGGAAACCTAATGGGAAATTTACTTACTTAATGAGTGGCTAATTAGCTGAGAACTTAACTATCTCAGGAAACACTACCAGTTACTAATTATATGCTGTTGATATCAAGTTAACTATTTCAGAACTAATATCTAGGTCCTTGGTCAATCAAAAGTTGGCAGTCATAAGAACTGTCTGCTAGTCGTTTAGGCTCTCTAATGGCTGGTATCCAGGTAGACTCATTATTATTATTCTCTCAGTCTTAGCCAGAGGAAAGAAGCAATCTCTCTCAATAGAGAACTTTCCCTATTGTTGATGACAAAAGCTCTAGCCTTGGAAAAAGGTTTTGTGACTTCCTAGACTTAAGTGTGTGTCTGTGTGTGCGTGTGTGTGTGTGTGTGTTGTGACATGGAAAATGGCACCATATATTTCTTAACACTTCTTTGATTCTTCTTAAAAACACCTTTCAAGTTGCTGATGTATTTTTAAAAAGTTTCAGCTAATATTGTACTATCAAAATCAATGGTCTAATTATAGAAACTGATTTAAAGCCTCCTAATTTTTTGTTCCAGTTTTGGAAAAAAAAAAGAGAAACTATAATGACAAAGAGATTGTGAAACTTGTATTCTTATAGGTTTATGTCTTCTAGTAGCCTGTCTAGGGGAGCTTTATTCCACAGTTAGTGTAATAAAAAGTAAATAAGTCAGGGTATATATAACCCATTAAACTCTGTCTCAAAGATTAGCAACATGGTTTCTTTTATCATGAATAAACCAAATAGAAGAATAATATTTTGAGTACGCAGAATATTATTTTGAACAGTTGAACACTTGATCACTTGATCACTTGAATCCGTTATTCATCGATTTGCTCGAGCGGGCGCCAGTAACATTTCCATTGGACCCTATCACGTACCAATGTAGCCCAATGGCATCTGGTTGATTCAGGAATATGAAGAGCCTCAAATCGTTCCTTCAGGGTCTTGACAAGGAAGTCTGACCACCTTGTAGGTGGGCGGCCACATGATCTTTTGACATCCCGTGGGATCCAGTCGGTAATGGCTCTAGTCCAGTGGTTATCTCCAAATCACATTACATGTCCAGCCCATCTGATTTTCGATGCCTTGGCAAACGAGACAACATCCCTGATTCTAGAATAGCAATGGAGGTCAGAACTCCGGTTTCCTTCTCTCACTTGAGTGAGGCGTGATATTCCAAGCATAGCTCTTTCGATTCCTCTCTGGGAGACCTGAATAGCATTCTCATCCTGCTTTCATAGGGCCCAGGTCTCTGAGGCGTATATTAATGCAGAGAGAATGGTGGAGTCAAAGAGATGTGCCCAGAGCCGGAGGTTCTTTTCCTTTTTAGCTATTTCTTCGATGCCTTTGAAGGCATTCCATGCCCCTCTCTTCCTCCTGTGCAGCTCAGGTTTTAGGTCATTCATCATGTTGACTTCTCGACCTAGGTATACATAACTGCTGCATTCAGAGATGTTTGTTCCATTGAGAGTGAATGGGGCCTCTGGAACTAGTTCATTTTTCATAAACAATACAAAATGAGCAATCACTGTGAAGGTAGTTAATATCTGAAGGTACCTATTAGCACATTAACTAAGTTACGCAGGTACGTTTCTGCTCTCTAAATGCTGTTTATCTAAATTAAACAATGAAGTTGCCAGAAAACAAGGTAATAAAGCAGTAGCAGTTTGAAGAATATATCAAGAATGGAAATAAGCATAATTTATAGCATGTAACAGAATGTCAAAGTATAGAGTGGAGAAAACCATTAGCTTACTGGTTGGATAAAGAAGTTAGGATTTTTTATACAGGACTCTAAAAAAATTAAACATTTTTACGGTCTTACTATATGGTTTTCATTTTATTTGGTGTGGAGAGATAACTCTGTCACTCTTTATATACATGTAAATATGCACAAACATTGAAATTCCCTATTATAATGTAGAAAATATAGACATCAGATATTTCCTGTGTGTTATATGTGTACAATGACATACTCATAAGTTCTATCATATAATATGAAAATATGTAATTTCTATGATCATAAATAAGTATATATTTAAGCCATAGCATTGAACTTGTTCTAGGCTCTTAAACTCAGCTGTTTTGCATAGGTTCTATGCCTTATGCTTAAATTTTGCTGAAAGTATTTGAGTTTCATCAGTGAAATTTTGCTCTTCGCTCTTTGCTCACTTGGAACTTTTTCTTCCTGCTGACATTTCCCAGTTGAAGTGGAACTGAGTCTGGTCCAGTAGAGAAGGGAAATGCCTGATTTTATCTCTTTTCAATATTCAGAACTACAAAAAGGTTAGCAGAAGACAGAAACCTGAAGTGTGGTATCAGAATTAATTCATCTAGGGTGAACCAACTTTCTGATAATAATCCATGTTGGCTCTACCAGAAAACAATGTGATCATTCTGCAAAACACTGGGAAATGATCCAGTGGTCTGGATGATTTCCAGAACAATCCTTCAAGGCCAAAACTTGGTTCTTCTTATCATTCTGGTGATATGGAACACCCAGATTCAAGAGTGCAAAGAAGGTGATGTATAAATCAATGAGCTACATGAGAAAAGGAGCGGAGAAAACCACTTTCTGGGTAACCCTTCATTATCTCAAAAAGAAGACAGAACTTACTGGAGACTGGTCTAAGTCTGTGTTTATAATGAAGTCCCATTCTGGAACATTCTGATAGGTTTACATTATGTATCGGCAATAAAAATTAAATTTATGCCATCTTCTAGGTAGTGATTTTGTTTACTCAGCATTGGCTTTGCAGAACATTTGACTCAGCATTGGCTTTGCAGGGCCAGAGCTGTCTTTTTCCTTTCTGATGGAAAACTTTGCCTGTTAATGTGCGTTAGGACTCTTTGACTCATCATTTTGTTTTGTTTTGGGGCCACACCCAGTGCTGCTTGCATGGTGGTGGTAGGGATTCTCCTGGCTCTGTGCTCTGGAGATGACTCCAGATGGTGCTGGGTGGGGGTATGCAACATGTGGTACTGGCTATTGAACCCAGGGCTCATGTGCTCAGCCCACTGAGTTACCTCTCTAACCCTGCTTGGTTGAACTTTCATATTGTTCCCGATATCCTGGACACTTGACCATTCTTTACATTGTCAAAATAGTTCAAGCTAGTTTTCACCTTAATTCTTGGTACATTTTATTTTTCTTTCTAGAGAAGTCTTCCCCTAGTTGTATAAAAGTGACTTTTCCTTGGTATTTTTGCCTTTGTTCACCAATCACCTGCTAACATAATAAAATGTTTATTTTCTGCTTATCACCCACTCTAAATTGCTTCCTCCCATCTTCTAGCAATATTTTATAACATAGCACCTTTTAAAAAAATCCTCCCTGAAAATTTACTACATCTTTCATTATCCGTTGATTGGCTAACTGCCCTAATCAAGGATGCCTTTATTGCATTCTTTTATCCACAGGGCCAAGAAAGGTGAATGGCATAAGGACAGTGGTGGAGGATTCTTGAACACTTTCATGGTAGAAAATGTGTAGTAACTTTGTGGATAAAACCATTTGACCAGAGAAATATAAGTCATTTGTCTTGCATGTGACTGTTACTTGATATCTGGCACTACATGTAGTCCCCTGAACAATGCCTTGCAGGAGAGATTTCTGAGCACAGAGTTGGGAGTAAGCTTTCAAACCTCCTAGATGTGACTTAAACTAATACCCTTCCCACCAAATATCCCACAACCATAATTTTTAATTCTATTGTGCTGTTGTAACTATATTACTTGCCTAAACTTAAAAGTTGAATAAGAAAATTGAGTGGTTTAGAATGATGCTCACCAAAAATTGGGATTTGGAGTACCCAGGTTATATTCCCAGAAGTGTCGTATGGATGCTCAATTTCTAGTTTTTAGGTAGAAATTCCCATTGCAGCACTACTCAAAACAGCCAGAATCTGGAAACAATTCAACTGTCTGAGAACAGGCTACTGGGTAAAGAAACTGCGGTATATCTAGACAGTGGAATACTACGCAGCCACCAGGAAAAATGAAGTCATGACATTTACTTATAAATAGATGGACATGGAGCGTATCATGCTGAGTGAAAAGAGTCAAAAAAGAGAAAGACAGACATATAATGATAAAACTCATTTGTGGGGTATAAAAAAACATAACATAAGATTGTTACCCAAGGACAGTAGAAACAAGGACCAAGAGAACTGGTCTACGGTTAGAAGCTTGCCACAAGTCGGGAATGGGGCAGTTAGGGTAGAGAAAGGACCACTATGACAATGATAGTTGGAAATGATCATTCTGGCCAAGAATTGAATTCTGAAATTAGGTAAAGGCATATTATAACCTTTCAGTACCTGTATTGCAAACCTTAATGGCCAAAAGGAAAAGCAGAGTGAGAGAGAGCGATACAGAGTGAGGGAGAGGCAGACTGGGTGAGCAGGAGGGAAACTGGAGACACTGATGGTGGGAAATGTACAGTGGTGAAGGGCAGGTATTGGTACATTATATGATAGAAACCCAGTCATGAATAACTTTATAACTGTGTATCTCAGGTAGTTTGATTAAAAAATTTAATGGGGTTTTATTTTATTTTTACTCAGCTTTATTGACTCATCATAGACTTACAATATGGTACAAGGCTACACAGATTTTTGATTCATCTCCAGCTCACAGGCTTTATCCCTTTCTCAGAAAACTTGCTTCCCTATAGTTGGAGGCTAACTGTTAAGCTTTCCAATTAAAATATTGGTCGATAACAAAAAATATACTGTAAGTCTTTTTTAAAATGATGAGGATGGTTTCAGAAAGTATAGGAAAGGGATAAAGAAATCAAAATGCTTTAAGTGTATAGTAAGTACTAGGGATAGTCTTGGTTCCACCTCGTGGCTGGGTCAGTACAGATGTTTGTTGGAATAAAAATTGCCTTATTTATTCTCAAGCTGTTTGATTTTTTTTTTTTATCATGAGTGAGGCTTTTGTGTTGGGAAGGAACTGTGAGACTTCCTGCTTACTCCAACATAGACATCTGTTAGTCAAACAGACATTTCTACGAAGACTTCAAATGACTACTTTCTTCTTGGATGAATGGAAATATGTTCACTATAAGAGGGCCGAGGGAAAAAAATGTCCATCGGATATCCTTATAAGGAAAACATGAGACATGTGCTTATAATGTGCAAACAGCTATTTACTCTGAAAAAGAATTATTAACATGTATTAACTTTGATAAAAATAAAAACTAAATCATTTCCATTGATATAAACCACTTGTTTTTCAACTGGGATATTCCTAAACTTCAATTATGAAATTAATGACAGATGTCTGAAAGTAGTGTATCTGGCTTGCACATGCATTCACTGAAGTCAGTCCCTTTATTGCCCATTTTAAACTTTAAAAATATGACTGAAGTAATTTAAAAATGATAAACATTCTTTTTACCTGTGTTATTTTATAATAATTTAGATAGATCATTTGGTCTGAGCTGTTGATCTTTTATTTTCCCCACTTGTTCATCTTATTTCTGCCACCAAATATTTCTTTATTTCCTTTTTTTTTTTTGCTTTTTGGGTCACACTCCAGCGATGCTCAGGGGTTATTCCTGGCTCTGCACTCAGGAATTACTCCTGGCGATGCTCGGGGACCATATGAGATGCTGGGGATCGAACCCTGGTCGCGTGCAAGGCAAATGCCCTACCCGCTGGGCTATCGCCTCCAGCCCCTGCCACCAAATATTTCATTTTTCTAGAGACATCCATGCTGGCATTATGCAGTGCCCTTCGTAAAAAATATTGGGATTGTTTCTTTCCATATCGTATTTTCATAATCAATAAAATTTACTGAAGGCTTGCAGAGAGAATAAGTGCAATACTTAAACCATACTCATACTTAGTTCTTTAGCTTCTTAGAAAAAATCTGTAAACTACCCTAAAAATATGAAATATCTTTCAAATATCTCCTTTTTTCATCAAATGAATAAGACTTCTGGTTTGGAAAGTGCCTTCATATTAAGTGATAAACTCACTGAAGGGAAAAAAAAACTGTTGAGATGCCTCAAAGGCAGCTGGTGCACACCACAGGAGAACACTGAATCGTGTCCAGAAAGAGCCATGTGAAACTTAACACGTGCAAGGCAGTAGAGAGGTTTGCACCTTATATGTTGAGAAGATTTTTTTTTGTTTTCTTTTCAGAAACTTGGATTATTTAGGATAGAAATTCATCATGTATGTAAGCATGAAAACGAAAATTAACCCATCATTCAACATAGCCTGTGACCCCCTGACATTATGTACAAAGTTTGGTGAACATGTTTGCATGTTTAGTTTTCACTGTTGGGAATGGGAAGTATGCAGAAGGTTTGTTTGAGACTCAAAAAAAATTTTTTTAGTCACTTCCCCAGAATAAGGAATCACAGCAACAGAATTATCAGAGCTAGACCACCATGTCCCAATCTCTGTGCATGGGATTCCAGAGCCTGTGTGATGTCATTAAACCCCCATGTACTTACATTAGCTTAGGAAACATCTGAAAGATATCTAACCTACTGGATATTTGTAAAACATTAACTCATTAAATTTTGTAAAATATTATGTTTTTGCTTTATTTAAATTAATATTTGAAAATGAATTACTCTGTGGAATACTATGTACATCCAAAATTAATTTAAAAAATGTTGAACCAGGCTGTGTTGCCCAAATTTCCTGTATTTTATTGTTAAGGATTTTCTTTTAGGGTCTGTTAATATTTTTTCTTGTATGTTTTTAAATGGGACTTCCTTGATTAGGAAAAAGTGGACAGTTTGAAGGTTGGGAGATTGCTTACTTATAGGTCCTCATGTTAGTACAAGTCATCCAATTAACCTTCCATTGATACTTAAATTATCTTCATGAATATAAAATGATATTTCCATGATTTTGAGATTCCTTCCTTAAAGAAACATCTAAGTATAGCTAACACGGACCTGAAGATGTATCTGTCTTCAAAATGATAACCCATCTGTACTTGAATAAAGGCAAGGAAGCAGATCATGAAGTCTTCTCTAGAAGAGCATGTGTAGTATCTGTCCTTGTTCCATTTAGATTGGGGCCCTTATACCTCAACTCTCATGTTTGGTTTTTCCTTCACTGAGCCTCACCCAAGGCAATCTGCCCACCCAGACTGCTTTGCAAGGTGATAGGAACATTTCATTGCAAGGGTGCATCCTTTTCAGTTCCTTCTTCAGAAAAAATTCACACATGCACATTTCCATATGGTGTTTGTTTCCACAGCCACGCGTTCTCTGAGATCAAGCCCACCCACCCACAACTGAATGCATAGAGCTATTTTTGCATTACTTAACCCGGCCCAGGCCACAGTTGATGGACTGTGGTTGGGTGGAGATCTGACCCCAGCTGGGTTAAGTTAATCCAACCTACTCTGCTAGAAATAGGAGTTTGTATGGTTAGGAAACTCTAGAGTACTTGAAGAAGCTTGAGAAAAGGAGTCAGGAGAGGATGAAGCAGAGGAACACAAACAACAAAGTGGGGAAGAGGGCAGGAAAAGAGAGATAGAGAGACAGAGACGCACACACAGAGAATGGTGACGATTACTCTTTGTTTATTAGGGAGCTCCATCAGATATCCTGTCTTCAGGCTCACTGAAGTACTTCAGACTTTCTGTAATGAGTTCTTACTTTTATTGCTTGAGCTAATTTGAGTAAATTTCTATTGCTTACAATGGAAAGATTACTGACAAAAAGAAGCTCAAGGAGTTTGAAAGAGAGTGAATAGCCTCCAGGGAGGAATTGATTATTGCAGAGTTCTCCTAGCCTTTCTCTTTCATTTCATGCCTTACCCCTCCTTAATGATTATTTTTTTCCTAATTTTATGACTGTTTATGCTCTTCTCTCTCACCTATAATACAATTCCTTATATTTTCAGTTCAAGTCCTATCTTCTCTTTAAGGATGCAGTGCAGTTATTCCTCTTTTCTGAAGCCATTCATGAGTACTCAATAAATATTATTGAAAAGAATAGTTGATCTGATTAAAGGATTAACAAAAATGGTTCCATAAGTGAAGACATAAATTACCATTTTTTAAAAATGTAAATGAGAAGGGGTATTGGTAACTCAGTAGCATTGAGTTCATGGGGGGACTATTATATAATTACACTGAAATTACTATTCTCTATTTTCACCCAAGCCAATGAGTTAGAACTTGAATTAAGAATGATTTGGGGTCACCAAAAAATTATACAAGCTCAGTGGGACTAACTTTTCAAGCAATTTTTTTCAATTCTTCTAGAGATTTGCAATAATAAACTACTTTTTTGGACCCTTTTGAAGAAGTAATTCCTTAGGGCCCTATCTAGTTTTTTGACTCCTTTTTAACACTTTATGTTTATATATGTATTATACATGTATGTATAAATATGTGTTTAATATAACATGTTCAATAAATAGTTACTAGAATAAGGAAATGAATAGAGCAGTCATCCCAGAAATTTACCTTTACACAAAATGACAACATTTGTTTAAAGGACATGATTTATCTGGCAGTTGACAGGGAAACTAAATATGATCTGATGCCTACAAATATACACATAATTCTTTGATTTCCATAATTAGGCAATTGAAGTTATTTGAGTTGATATAGGGACAAGAATGCCTTATGGGTAAATGCACAAGCCACTAAAAACAGCCATCACATTCCTAAACAATTGTGCTCCTTGGCTAGAAAACCAACATTCCAAAATCCCCAGAACACATCTCCTCCATCAGCCAGGAAGCCAGCGTCTGCTATCCTCAGTGGTGGTATCATGTCCTGAATATTTGAAAGAGGGAACGATTACCTGTTTATCTTTCTAGCTCATTTGGGGCTACTGGCACAGTCCAGAGAACAGGCAGCCCACTGGAGGATTAGCAAGAATCTAGTCTTGTTGCCAGATCTCTCAAGAGAGTAATACAAAGGAAATGAAGGCTCACTTCCGTCCATCAGTTAAGAGAAGCTTTATCTATGCAAGAGGAAAATGCTAACAATGAAACTCCTTGAAGTGTGAAGTGATGCAGAACCCAGAGTTGTGGGAAGACTGCCACTGGGCAGTAGAGCACCAGCATCCCTGGACATCATGTTCAAGTCAGTGCTGGGAGAAGAATGCCAAAAAGCCTTGGGAGCCACTGTAGTCCATGTCTATTTGGGTATTGAGATCGAACTGTGCATTGAGTTCTGAGTGCTAAACATTCTGTCATGAGATAGATGAACAATAGATTCAGAAAGTTAGACTACAGACTTTTATTTTCTTGAGAAGAAAATTTCCCCCACACCCCCCATTCTAACAGGTAATTATGTTTAATTGTTTGAATTAAGTTTAATTCTGACAGAGTGACCAGGATACACTTGCACAATTTTTTGTGTGAATTGGCATAGGAAATGATTGCAAATGTGTCTCTGATCATTATAAAGTAAATCTTATTTCATTTAGTTCTGTCATTCAAAGGTACGCTGCTCTGAGCAATGATTCCAACTTCCCAAGAGTGAGAAAATCATGATGACTAAAAATCCTGCTCTTGGAGTTCTTTGCAGACCCAGATTCTGCAGATCGTCCCAGCTTCTCTCTCTGAATTTTTCCCTAGCCTTTCTTCTTCCATTTTCAATTTGATATTTACTCGCTGTCATTTTAGGATTATTTGTTCTATTGCTTAGTTGGACAAACTGTGACTTTCTACCAATTTTAATGAGATACTTCGGTTTTTATTGCATAGAAGCATGATTTTATGCCTCTTAGGTTAGGGTTTTATTTAGTTTTGACTACGAGTATATTGGAAGTACAGTTTGGCTTCTTAGGTAAATCAAATGTGTGAAATTAAATAACAAGGGTAGGTCCTTCCCCAAATACCTCAGAAATGTTTCTGTCAATTGAAACAAAAAAATACCCTGTTAGAAAGGTGATTTGTCAGGGGGCCAAAGCGATAGCACAGCAGGTAGGGCTTTTGCTTTGCATGCTACTGACTCATGTTTAATCTCCAGCATCCCATATGGTCCCCTGAGCACCACTAGGAGTAATTCCTGAGTGCAGAGCCAGGAATAACCCCTGAGCATTGCCGGTGTGACCCAAAAAAGCAAAAAAAAAAGTGATTTGTCAATGAAAAGTGAAGAATAGTAAGGAGGAAGGGGTGGGGTGGGGGTACGTAAGGAGGCTAAACTTGAAGGATCATATCTGTAATTGTACTCACTGCACAGTCAAAGGTAAAGGTATTTTCTGTTTTGTTTTACTTTTTTTTTTGTTTTGAAATCAAGCCTTTGATGAATCCTATCTCTAATGTCATGCCAGCCTCATGTATAAAGATAAATCACATTCCCAGCCTAGAGAATCCAAGAGAAGAGCAGGAAAGGAATAAGTGATTTTCACAGTTGCCCTATTGCTAGTTTCTTAGTTCTTTAAAATGGATAGGATGGTATTGTCATTTTCGTTGATTATTAGCACACTATTCCTTTCTCTGTCTTACCTAACCTCTGACTCCCACAAGTTTGTGGTAGATTCCACCTGTTAACAAAACCTTATGATTCATATTTTTCCTGACCTTGGATATTGGAATCATATGTGTGTATTTATGTCATGCAAATAAATGCAGTCATTCAACTGAGCATTGAATATAGGCAAAAAGATACACATGATAACCTCTAAACGTATGTATTGCAATCCACAAAGTGTAAGAGAAGAAAGAGAGAGCAAAAGAGAGACAGAGAGAGAGAGAGAAAGAAGAGATAAAGAACCTGTCATAGAGGCAGGCTAGGGGAAGGGGAAGGTTTGGGGACATTGGTGGTAGGAAATGGGCACTGGTGGGGGAAGGGTGCTGGAACACTGTGTTACTGAAACCCAAAGATGAACATCTTTGTAATTGTATATCTCATGGTGGTATAATAAAATATTAAAAAATAAATAAAACGGATAGGATACTGTGGTTATTTTCACTGAGGCAAAATTGGAAAAAATATGACTGAAACTCATATAATTCCAACTCCTATAAATGTAGATAGAACATTTTATTTGGAATTACATCCTGAGACCATAGTACAGTACCAGTCCCTTAGCTTTACTCATATGTATTTATATAAAATTGTATTTGAATCAACTGTAAGGTCTTTAGCACTTCATCACTTCTATCACTTGTCTTCCCGTTGTTCATTGATTTGCTCAAGTGGGTGCCATTAATATCTCCATTCTCCCTGGCCTGTGCTAGTGTAGCCTAATGGCATCTGCTTGCTTCAGGAACACAAAGAGCCTCAAACTGTTTGTTCAGGTCATGGGAATGAGGTCTATTATTGTTACTGTTTTTGATATATCAAATACAACTTGGGTAGCTTGTCAGGCTCTGCTGTGTGAACGAGATACTCTCAGTAGTAGGTAGGCTCTCATTTCTTGCATTTACTGATGCACAATGGGGAGAATTGGTAGCAGCTCTGCCCCGTGTATTTGTGTCTCTGGTTCACTACTGACAGCCTGGGAGCAGTTCATGGGGGTCCACTGGGCCTCCTGGATGGCTCAGAGTTGGGGAAAGGGACCCCAGCTTTATCTCCACAGAAGTCTGATGACTTTAGCTGCCGAGACCTGCATACCTGGGCTTCAAATCAGCTTCTGTATAGGGTGGGACTCTGACCATCCGGGCTTGAGATCAGCTTCTCTCTTGGGTGGAGCTCTGATGAGCTGTGGGATTCAGACTTGGAAAATGACTGCCATCATGGTGTGGGGGTTCCTCTGGCTTCTATTCGGGAGGCAGGCCATTAGCATATCTTCATAAATATCCTATAATAATTTTTATTGCTCCTTACTAGTAGGTATTTGTTAGATTTAGTTCTATATGTGAATACATGATATGCATATTGGTTTTAATACATATTTCTGAGAATTCATCAACTTGTAAAATTTAATAAACAATTGAATTTTCATATCAAATACTCTATTTCAAAATATCTTTAGTAATATTACTTTTGAAATGAGAATCTAATCTATTGCTCCATATGATAGTAAAAGTTCAATCTATAAAATCTAGTTATATGAAATAATATTTGAATATTTTTGAAGTGCTTGGTTAGTATTTCTTTTCATATTTGAATAACTTTCATAAATTTATTTTGAGATGAAATTTGAGAACTGAAATAATCTTTTTATTTTTCATTGTATTAGAGCTCCATTGTGCAGAATTCAAACATTGTTTTTTTAAACAGGTTTTATGGATAGTAGTATTTATAGATTTACCTCATGACAAAATGGATAAAAGAATATAAAATGAACAGTTCAGAGAATGAATTGATTGGCTCTTCAGTGCTTTCAGAAGACAAGGAATTTTTCAACCACTAAATGTCTAAATAACAAGAGGAAAACACTGCTTTTTTTTTTTTTTTACAATTAAAAAGTTCATGTTTGGGTTTTGGTCATACAGTGTTTCAGCACCCGTCCCTCCACCAGTGCCCATCTCCATACAAATAAAATGATATACTACACTGCTTCTTTCAAGTCTCAGTAACTTCTAAAGCTGAGTCTAGCTTACTTTTGTTAATTATCACTTTCAGTAAGTACCGAGAAGTAATAATATTAAGCACCAAAAACAACCTGGATATGTTTAGCAAAGTATTTCCTAAAAAGGGAAGTTGAATGAAAAATTAAAGTGCCATATTAAGCCTCAAATGAAATCCATAAGTCTTGGCCAATGCTTCTGTTCACTTTTACACATAAGTCTTACAATTAATGTCATTTGGTTCTGAGTGTGGGCCCAATAGCGGGAGATACAGATTTGCAAAGGGGGCTGAACTTGAGTAATGAAACACACTAATAAGATAGAGCAACCCAGCATTTTCTGAATATATAGCTGCAGAGAAAACACATCTTACAAAAAAAGCAGGTTTCTCTTTCAAAAAATAAATTATCTGGAAACTGTACCCAGAGTCACAGAGTAATACCACCACGTACCAATATTACTATGCCACTTTTAGACTGAATTCCAGGATGGCCGAGCTATCAGCTCAGGTTCAGGTGGAAGTCATAGTAATCCGCCGTGATTAGGAAATATAGACTTGGACCTTCATTAAATTTTCACTTTCCTGAAAGATATGTAGCTACATGTACTCTTGGGCAAAAGAAAAAAGTGAACCTCTTAAGTCAGGTTTCTGTAATTTGTTTCAATGCTGGAAATTACTGACTTATTTACTTAGAAAATACTCTTCTTTGAACTAGGATTTTTTGAGCAAAGATCAGAAATCAGTCATACTAATGGGTTTTTTCTTATTTTTTTTTCTTAACGAGGTGGATTGGTGATGTGGAGTGTTTCTTGATGCTTACATTTTAAAATACCCTTTTCTACCTGTGATTTCAAGTTGGGCTCAGTTGGGAAATGAGTCATATCTGGGGCTCCTGATTTCCTGTGATTGCCGAACCACAGAAATAGCCACAAAAGTCTACTCTGTGTACTTGGACCAGGGTTGCGGCCTTTCCCCCAGAAGACCAGCTACCTCCCAAATAGCAGAAGCTTGCCTTTTTTTCGGTGCTATTAATAACTTTATTTTTTATTTTATTTTTTCTTCCTTAAAAACATTGTAATTTTTATAGCAAATTACTCATTCATAGTCTGTAGCCATTGCCTGCAAAGTGTTTGAATATTTTCAGCAGAGGATAGCACATAGTCATCAATTTGGCAAAATAGCTGTCTACAAAGCTAAGAAGATCTTTAGAGAAGATCTTTTTAAAATATAAGCCCATCTCTGACTAACTTCATAATCTTTCTTCCAAAAAATTATATGCTCCATTAAAAACCGTCTAAAGTCTAATATTATTAATAGTTTACATTTGGCAATTAACTATGAACTCATCCGGGTCTGAGGTGGGTAGAGTACAGTGAATAAGCATTTGTTGTATGACAGGTTTTTCTCACTTTAAGTTATTATTCATAAAAATTCTATAACAAAGACGTAAAATTCATTTGATACATTATAAAACTATTTGAAGTTACATAACTGACACTATCAGTGAATTAGAGATTCATATTCTGGAGAAACTTTGAAGTTGGCTTAATTAAGGAAAACATAATATGAATGCAGCAACTCTGATCTCTCTCACTCTCTCTCCATAAATAAGTATATAAATAATGATATAGTATTTAATAATTACTTGTATCACTTGTCTTCCTGTTGTTCATCAATTTGTTCGAGCGGGCACCAGTAGCATCTTCATACGTCCTGTCACATGCTAGTGTAGCCCAAGGGTATATTCTCGCTCCAGGAACATGAAAAGCCTCAAACCATCCCTTCAGGTCATGGGAATGAGGTCTATAATTGATACTTGTTTTTGGCATATCAAATATGGCACGGGTAGCTTTCCAGTCTCTTCCGTGTGGGTGGGATACTAGTAGGCTCTCATCTCGTGCATTTATTGATGGGGAAACATGGGCTTTTCTGCTGGGTGGAGCTCTGATGAGCTGTGGAGTCTGGATGTGAAAATGGCGACCCTCGTGGTGTGGGGGTTTCTCTGGTTTCTTGTGCAGCTCTGCTGGGATGACAGGCCAGGGCTAGACCCACCTTCCCTCCTGGATGTGTCATGTTCAGCTCGCACAGGGAGAGCCAGTAGAAGCTCTGCTCCATGTATCTGAGTCTATGAATCAGGCATACCTGGGCTTGAAATAGACGTTGCTGTAGGGTGGGACTCTGATGAGCAGGGCTTGTGATCGGCTTAAAAAATAATAAAAATAAAGGCTAAGTAACACTCCCCCAAAAAACTATTCTTTGCAACAAAGATCTTGATATATATAATATAATCACTGTATCACTGTCTTCCCGTATTTGCTCGAGTGGGCACCAGTAACATCTCAGTATGTCCTGTCATATGTGAGATAGCCCAAGGGCATCATCCCACTCCAGGGACATAAAGAGCCTCAAACCATTCTATCAGGTGATGGGAATGAGGTCTATGATTGTTACTGGTATTTGGCATGTCAAATATGACATGGGTAGCTTGCCAGGCTCTGCCATGTGGGTGAGATACTCTAGTAGTCACCTCAAAACTTGAGAATATTTATCTAAAGGCATGGAAAGTGACCAAGAGCGGACAAAACTGGAGTGTGTTTTTTTTAAAGGAACTGGCCGCCAAACTGTAAAGTGACATGCATTTCTGATATTGTATTCGGTGCCAGGAATTCCTTACTTTCACACTAATGGGTTTATCTGAAGCCCTCTTCTTACCTTTTCCTCTCCACTTCACTTATGCACAGCCCACTTTGAACACTTGGTTTGGTCTGAGACTGAGAATCACAACTTAAGTCTGTTTCTTTTGAGCACATTGGCACTGTAAAATGACATTCCCAAGTGACGGTTTGGGAAATCAAGTTCTTATAATATTCAGTTTTTTCATAATTTATTTATTTCTTCTACCACCCTAGTTCAAACTTGCTAATTCCTCAGCATTGCAACTTGTATGTTATGGGACATCATAAATTTCCACAGAAGTAAAGGTCTGTGGATCTGAAACACAGTAACGTTGTTTGTTTAAGATATTTGGAGATGGTGCCAAGTGCATAACAAAACATGGTTTATGGCCTTCATTTGGCATTGATTTGTGCTACAAAGCTCAGAGTATCATTTCCTTTAGAAGATTTTGCATTTTTGATGAGTGAAAATATTTTCAATAGAGTTCTTGAAGATTTTTACAATGTTTAATTTTTAAAAACCAAAGCCTTTAAAACTAACTATTTTATAATCTTTTCATTTTTTTAAAAAGATTTGCTTTCCAATGGAGAAAGCACCTTGGATGCAAGGTGATCTTTTCGTGAAGTCACTGGTGGTGTGTTTGTGGGGATGAGAAGCAATCTGAAGCAGGGACCCTGTTGTTACAAATATACATTAACAAGAAAGTAGTGTCAAGAGAGTGTTACTTACTGGCTTGTACCAGAATTTTGTAATCTCATTGGAGTCTCAAAATGGAGAGGAGACGAAACATCCAGATTTTGAACAAAAATGCCTTTTTTTTGAGTTCAGGCAGAGCTGAACTCAAATGTACTCAACAGACAACCGACTCATCATGTTCCACAGAGAGGGAGATAAAGTTTCAGACCCCACTGCAGATGAAGTAGAGTAACAAAATGAATTTTAGAACAACCTCATTTCTCAGACAAGAATAGGAATGTCTGCTGCCAATGGATTAGAAAGGGTGAAACAAAGGAAAAGCCAGAAGGGTCTGTCAGCCCCTTGAAGGCTGCATGTCCATCACAGCGTTGAATTCCCTAAAGCAGCTCCTTCTTTTGTTAGGAAAATAAAACATGATGAAAGAACAAAACAGTTTGGTAGGTTCAGCAAAAGTGGTAGTCATCTTAATTAGTAAAAAGCACATTGATGGGTGATGCCAGGCCAAATTTCTCACTGTCTTGCCTGTCAGAAGAGCTTGGTGTGATATAGCACAATGATGGGATATAGTCAAAGAAATGAGCATCTCACCAAGAATATTCTGTCAGCTAGGTGAGCATTCAGATGTGAAGGAATGATACGGCCTAACAGGCAACTGCTTAGGGAGTTCATAGATTTGAAACCACATTTGTGTTTAAAGAACTTCTCTAGTTCAGAAGACGAGAGAAACTTCCCAACATGTGGCATTGAGTAAGACACTCACAAAAGGTGCATATAGTTGCCCTCCTCTAGATTAAGAAAGGTATTCACTCCTAGCTTGCTAAAGGGATTTTATGCATTTCCAATAATGAATTAATCTTATTTATATCATTAAAATCGCTTAGCAATCAGTTAACACAAATTGAATTTCATTTATTTTTCACTAATTCCATTCGCCTGTCCTATAGCTTTTGTTGTAGCAAGGAATAAGAAATAAATTTGTTATAAGCCGTCCAGTGCAAGCTGTCATGTGGGAGGGAACTTTGGGGATATTGGTGGAGGGAGGGGCCACTGGTGGCAGGATTGGTATTAGAACATTGTATGCCTGAAACAACGCTTAAAAACAGTATTCTACTCCTACCCTGACATTTGTAATTTAATAGGTTTAGAGGTGTAGGTGTGTGTGTGTGTGTGTGTGTGTGTGTGTCTGTCTGTCTGTCTGTCTCTGTGTGTCTGTTGTTGGTGGGGACATCCAAGAGTTAGAATTCTAACATGTTACTCGGTGATATGGTACTGTTTGTGCATTATCTGTGAGTTAGAGAATCATTATATTAGCAGAAGCATCCAGTTGGAGATCTAAGGTGACATAAAGAAGCACCTGATTGAAAGTAACAAAATGGTTTATATATATCATATTGATTGTCCATGCAAACTCCAGTAGAGGAGTGATATTTCCTTGGATAACCCAGAATGCACTTTAGAAATTTTTCATTCTACTAAAATAAGCATAGAATTCTCTCTTCCCAGAAAGTAGTAAGGAAGAGATATTGTTTTTAAATCACATTATGGCTTGCTTTATTTTATTAATATGTTTACATTTTGCTTAGGGAAAAAAAATAAGGCATTGTTTGTCCTAAGAAGCATCTGTTGGCCTATTCTCTAATAATGGTTTTAGTGCAGCTTCCTGTTTGTACAAGATGTAGGAAAAAAAGTGTCAGAAAATGGAGAATATGATTGGACAAAAGATCTTTAGATAAGTTAGTTGCGAGGCAGGTCATTTTAATATGACCAGTGTCAGGCGGGAAGGACACAGGCAGTCTGAGGATGAATTTATTAGGCATTGTTACATCAAAGCTAGATGAGCATAAGGAATGCTCCTGAGAGTCTTCATGCTAGACTGACTGCAATGAGGAAGACCCAGGAAGAGGTCAGGAATCTTGAAGAGTGATGTTGGAGCAACCAGTAAATATTTTGTCTTATAAAACTGCAGAATGACAAGGATTTGCACTATAGAAGAGAAGCTCTGGGAGAAGTGGAGTATCTGTCTGGTTCACCCACAGTCCCTAACTCATAACTCTGTGTATGGGACATCGTAGATGCTCCTCAAATATTTGTAGACTATTTCAGTGCATAAACACAGGACACAGGATAAGTGTCAGTAGGCTAATCTATTAGGCTAATTGCCTGTTCTAGTCCAGTTTTCTTAGTGTAGGAAAATTCTGTTTTAGTTACATACTCTGATGGGGAAGAGATTGTTTCCTTCAGCTAATACTGGCCAACATTTTGCAGAAACTTTCAGTGACTCTTTTTTAAATCTAACTTCCACATCCAGTTTCAGAGACACTAGTATCTCCCATTTTATCTAAAGTTTTATTGCTGCATTTCTCTACTTTTGTTTTGACTTATTCCGGTGCTACTCTATTTCTGATGAGACTTGATAGGAGGTAAGTGCATGTGTTCTGTCTTCTGTGTTTAACTGGAAGTTTCCTGCCAGGCATACCGGAGGGTCCGCTTGACAGCAGTTATTTCTGTCAAGTGGGTTAGGGGCAGGGAATGGGGGGTTTACACAGAGAAGTTAGCTTTGAAACTTGAAGCTGTATTACCTTTGGGAAATAACACTTAACTCCATGATTTGCCATGAAGAGACTGAAGAACCTGTGGAATTTGCTAAGTAGGAATAGAATTAGCTCCAGATAATTTGCCTGTAGTAGACTTTGTTTTATGAGTTGAGTTAATTTTTGAATTGTCTAAAACAAGATTACCACTGGGATATATAGTGGCAAGGTGATCAGTAAGCTACTCTGGTAGCTTAATTATGGTAATTTAGTTATTTGAAGGATAGAAGAACTCCTAAAAATTAGTTATCTTAAGAAACTACTATATTCACAATGGAATACTGTGGGCTATAGGAAGAGATTAATTCAGGCACTTTACCACTATATGGAAGGAACCGGAGTGTATCATGCTGCATGAAGTTAGGAGAAGGGCAGATACAGAATAATCTTTCTCATATGTCATAGTAATATAAAGAAACATAATGAGAGGGTAACAAAGGGCACCAAACAACAAAATATAGGAATTTATTGGGACTGGAAATTATCGTAGGGGGTAGCACAGTGGGTAGGGCATTTGCCTTACACGAGGGTGACCTAGGTTTAATCCCTGGCACCATGTATAGTCTCCTGAGCCATCCAGGAGTGATCCCACAGTGCAGAGCCCCTTTTCCTATACCAAGGAAAGGGGTTGTTGGGGGTGGGAGAGGTGGATAGGGGAAACTGAGATAATGGTGAAGAAAAGTAGACATTCTGTCAGAGGGCGTGGGGTTGGAATGCTTTATGCATGAAATGTATTGTGAACAGTTTTATAAATCATGATGCCACAAATAAAATCACTTGTATCACTTGTCTTCCCGTTGTTCATCGATTTGCTCGAGCGGGCACCAGTAACATCTCCATACGTCCTGTCATGTGCTAGTGTAGCCAAAGAGCATCTGCTCGCTCCAGGAACACGAAGAACCTCAAATCATTCATTCAGATCATGGGAATGAGGTCTATAATTGTTACTGGTTTTTGGCATATCAAATACGACACGGGTAGCTTGCCAGGCTCTAAATGAAACTAATTATTTTTAAAATGCGGGAGTTGCGCAGGCGAAGGAAGCATTATACATAAGTCAATTCTCCTAGCATGTTTATTTCATACCTAAGAATATCCAGGGTGCGGGCACGCTTGGTGTGTGATATTGGAGGTGCCTGATCCTGCAGGACAGGGAAGCGCTGAGTCCCGGGAACTAGCACTAACTGGGGTGTCCCCCTCGAGCCCCTGAGCACTGCTGGGAGTGCTCTGACAAGAGTATGCAGAGCATGGATGTTGTTCAGCGGCAGAGCACATGCTCTGTATGGGTGAATGCCTTTTGACCCCTTTCTCATTAAAAAGAGAGAGAAAGGGAGAGGAGGAATAAATAAAATCTACCTTTAATCTTATGCCTAACTTTTTCTAAAGCTAGAATCACTAAAATTTAGTGTCTGAGAAAAAACTGTTCTCATTTATATGTACTGAAAGAAAATCATTGCCATTGAAAACATATCTTCCAAACAGCCTTTTTCTATGTAGCACGCTGAAGATACCTTCAAATTTCTCCTACAGCCTACATGCCTGTGCTCAGGGCTATACTCAAGGGTTACTCCTGGCTTTCCCCTGAGGAAGTACTCCGAGTGGTGCTTGGGATGTAACATATGGGATGCTGGGGATAGAACCGGGTCAGACATGAACAAGGCAACAGTCCTCTGCGCTGAACTGTCTCTCCGGCCCCAGCCCACGAGTCTTGACATTTTCTATCTTGCGTCTTTTAAAGCGTGTTGACTAGTCAATACTGTTCAGTACTTCCCTTTTGTGCAATTTGACTTCTGAGTTTTCTTAATATTTTAGTGTCACAATAGTGACAGAAAGTGCATCTTTCCAAGATGCCCTTTTCTTTTTTTAAGTAGATCATCATCTTACGAATGCATCGACATGGCCGCTTTTGCCACTATTTCATCAACACTACAAATAACTACTTCACCACTTTGCAACCTGGCCTTTTCTAGGCAACCCAGAGATACATGAGTATCTAATACATATATTTTCATTTTAAGAAATTCTAGAGTTTCTTGTACTCAAGATCATTAGGTAACATCTTTAGTACTATGTTTTGTAAATGACAAAACCACCAAAAATGAGGAGAGGGACAAAAAATGGGAGGAAATTCACAAAAAATGTTTTGGCCCTGAGAGACAGTTCAACAGGCTGAGCACACGCTTGCGCGCAGGAGGCCCAGGCTGCCAGCGCTGTACCATCTTCCCTGCACTGCCACAAGTGTCCCCCGCCCCACTCAACTCCATCGACAACACGTCAGCAGTAACCTTCTCCTTAAGACTGCAAATGCTGGGCTGGAGCAATAGGATACAGCAGGTAGGGCACTTGCACGCGCCGACCAGGGGATTTGATCCTGCCATCCCATACAGTCCCGGAGCAGACCATCGTCTGGAGTGATGATCTCTGAGCACAGAGGCAGGAGCAAGTCCTGGGCAGCTCTCAATGTGACTCCAAACAAATAAAAAATGGGAATACAATTCCTTGGGGCAGGGACTTGAGTCTGTTTCGTCTGCCGCTGTAGTAGCACCGACAGCTACTGGTCAGACACATAGTTAAATACTAACTGAATGAAGTAAACATAAGTTTTCGGACACTAGGGATATTGTTCCTACACAATGACAGTCATGATCACAGAAGGTCAAAGTCTAGATAATATCATTTAGTTCCTCACCTCAGACGTAGGCTGTGTTAACCTTTAGTTCTAAGAACATTTCTGGAATTCACCATAAATAAACTGCAATCTGACAATCTTTTGAGTAAACAGGGAAGAAAATTTCCAATGCTTAATTTATTTAAAAAACATAATTAGAGTGCAAGAGAGCACAGGGATTAAGGTGTCCAACTTGTATATGCGAAACATGGTTTGATTCCACACAATGGTTCCCCAATTTCCCCAGGCATGAATCTTGAACAGAGCCAGGCGTAAACTCTGAACAATGTTAGGTGTGGCCCCCAAATCAACCAAAGCCAACATCTTGTTTAATTCCTTATATGTAACCAACTTCCCAATTGAATCAAAGCAAGAAGGTACTAATTATTAAAGGATAATGAATTTTTTAATATTTTATTTAAAATATAAAAAATATAAAAAAGCAAAAATAAACAAATTTACTTGGTTGTAAGCGCCTACCCACTATACTGTCTCTTTGGCCCTCTTTCTGTGTTTTCTAATTTACCTTGTTATTTGATCACCAAAGAACACTCGTGGTGTTGCAGGTGTGGCTGCAGTGCCCGGCTGCATGGGCAGGTGGCAGACAGGTGACAGGCTTGTTCACACCCAGAGCTCTGCTCCGTGGGCCCTGGATGGTTGATGGCCTGACATAGAAAAGGACTGTGCCTCCTTGGGTGAACCCCGAGCCATGGCAAAGCCTGGCAAACTACCCATGGTGTATTTGATATACCAAAAACAGTAACAATAATGACCTCATTCCCAATGAATGGAGACGTTACTGGAGCCCACTCGAGCAAATCAATGAACAATGGGAAGAAAGTGATACAAGTGATATATTTTATATTTAATATATGATATATTAAATAAAGTATATATTTGGTATCAAATGCAGATTTGATCATAAAATACAGTTTATGATCTTAAATTGCCTGCTCCTTTTTCTTTCCAATATAGCAGTAGTACTAAAACTATGATATCAGGACCAGAACTTTTGTGCCATCTGGGAATTTATTCTGATATACAAAACTGTGCGCCAAGTGATAAATGTACTGAATCAGAGACCCTAGGAGATGTTTCACTGAATGGACTTCCAATAATCTTTATTTAATGAGCTGTATGGTTCTGTTTGAGATTTGTTACTGTGAATCATATTATTTGGACTATCGTCAAACCTATGTAGTAGATAATAGTATAACTTTGTTAGTTCCCAGGTTCTGTTTATGAAATACTGTTTTTTAGAGGCAATAGAAAATTATTCTGGGAACTTTTAAGAGTTTAAGAGTAGTTTCAAATTTTAAACTAAAAAGTAGTTTAAAATAGCTTTAAACTACTTTTAAGTTAAGAGTAGTTCTTTATAACATCTATGTAGCATTTTCATGTTCAAAGGTATAAAAGGGGCAGATCAGATGAGAAAAAAAGTCTGACATATTCATTCCAACTGCTTTTGTGTAATGAAATAAGATACTAAATACAAAGGATGTATATTCCATTACATATAAAGTTAATTATAGTTTATAGTTTGTTTTAACCAGGAGCAATCTCTGTTTATTTGCAGGTTGAACCAAACCCTAAGGTTGCTAACATTCCTTAAAACCATGTTGATAAATGATACAATTTCTGAATCACGTTAAGAGCTGGCGTATTTTATTTTGGGGAGTATTAGTAGAAATATATTTCAGTGAATAGTATTTGCCTATCCATAGTAGAAAGATTCAATACTTGAGACTGGAAAAAGTAATTGTTTAAAAATAATTGGAAAGATGATATGCTATCTCTCTTTTTTAGTTGTATCACTAATTGTCTGACTCTAGTCTGTGATCTGATTTCCCCCTCTGATGTAGATTCTTTGCAAGACTTCCCATTTCACACAACTAAAATATAGCAAGAGCAATATATAGCCTGACACAAGTATGTATGTTGGACTTGATTCAAATATGCAGAGTTTTATCTAGAAGGAAAAAGTCCTTTCAGAGTTAGGGAGCAAGTGAATTATGCCATGGATCTTGCCTAATTGACCAGTACACAAGCACTGGTAGGCAGTGGTGGTTTTTAACTTTTGGTTGTCTATTTTGAAACCATCGAAAATCTCTAGCTCCATATTCCCGTTTTGGTGATTATGCATTTGTTCTGAGAGTGTGAATGCAGGGCTCCTTTCCAACTCAAAAGTCGCCCCTCCACAGCCATAGTCCTTCAAAAGAACTGAATCTGATCAGTTTTGTCACAACTAAAGAAGACTGACGACATTTGTTTTAATGGAGATTATTTAGAACATCCTGCAGCTAATGTCAGCACACAGATTGGGCAAGTTCCACCAAAATAACTTTCAGACTATTTGTACTCAATTAAACGTTTATTTAAAATTTCCTTTTGGTTTTTACTGCTGTAAATGTATTGTTCATTTTTCACATACCAGGCACTGTTGTTTAGTCTCATGGGCATTGCTTGTTACAAATTTAACAACTGTGACATATTAAAAACAACATTTAGGGAAGAAATTAGGTTTCAGAGGATGTGACCAGATGTTTCCATGGTATTTTGCCAAAATTTCACTTAAATGCCAACAAGATTTTAAAAGAAATTTCCCCCCCTAAGCTCTCTATACCTGCTTGTCTAACCCCAAAACATGTTGTATATCATATTGGTATTAGAAAGGCCATTTAATTTTCATTTTAGTCACATTTTACTTGAGGATATTTAATATTTTTCACTCATTTTTCTTTACAAAATTCACTGTGGTAATGGAAATAAATATGACTGTGCCACATGCAACCCAAGTTTTCTGATAAGAACAGATGCTATACTCCATCCTAGCCAAAAGGCCCAGAGAAACAATAACCCAAGATTTCTAATGACAAAGATGGGGATGCTAGTACTCACCCCCTGTGACTGAGATGGAAATTAAATACGGTAATGATTGTGACTGTTACCTCATTAACACTAATGTTAATTGACTTGATATTGAATAATAAAGCCTACTAGGTATCCTGCAGCACTTTTCTTTTTAGAAAAAAAAGTGACCTCTTGCAAATCTCCCTTGAATTTCAGACTTTGTAGGCAACTGCAAAAGATAAACATTAGTAATGCTAGATTAGAACTGAGTAGGAAAAGTGTGAAAGGAGAGAGAGAGTGAGAGAGGGAGAGAGGATAGGGAGGAGAGAGAGAGGAAAGAAAGAAAGAGCAAGAGCGTATGTGAGAGGGGGGCGAGGGAGGGAGTGGGGAGGAGCCTGCCATAGAGGCAGGTTGTTGGGTTGGGGGGGGGGGACTGGGGACAGGTAAATGGGCACTGGTGGAGGGATGGTGTTGGAACACTGAATGACTGAAATCCAATCATGAATAACTTTGTAATGGTCTATCTCATGGTGATTCAAAACAAGGAAAAAATGAGCATATTATTTTTTAATAAATCTGGTGGTAAGTATATGAGAACTCTTTGAGTTGATTTCTAAATTCAAAGGTATTTAGAGAGGAACCTACAGATAAATCTGACAGAACAGAGACTGAACTCCAAGCAGAGGACTTCGGTGTTTGTTCTGTATTGGGTGATTTCTGTCCGTTTCAGAGGGTTAATAGAACTTTTTAATCATATACTACTGCCTTGGAGTTTTTATAATTTGGTCCATATTCAAAAATATACAAAGTATAGAACTCAGTGAAGCAAATTCTGTACAACTTTTTTTTTCAGAGAAAAAAAGGGATAAGCTTGATCCAAAAAATATTTTGAAGGGTGGAGACATTCCAAGCATACCATTCCTTGCTTGTGCCAATGGAATGTGGGCAACTTAGGGACCATGTCCAAGATTGGAGAGCTTTAGAGGACCAGGGAAATTCTGAGTGGAAAACATTAAGCAGTAGAGAACATCACCCCATGATCCTCTAGTTTTCCTCTTTACTAGTTTAATTGTAAATTCTGAGTGATTTTTAGGTCCATGAACTATGGTTTCCAAAATGTGATGCCACGCAATTATAAGTGCAGCTGCAAATATACAACTTAACTCTGGGTTCTGTGTCTCTGTCTCTCCCTCACACACACACTCATAGATACACACTCTTCTCTAAGTTGGAAACAGAAATCGAATAGTTATTCACTCCTAAACTGGAAATTACATTTTATCTCTTCCTGTTATTTTTTACCTCTAGTTGGGCAAAGCTGCCGTAATGAAAAAAAAGATAAATATGAGCTATTTTACATATTAATGATGACAAGGGAGTAATTTTTAGACTTTGATGAACACTTCCATTCCATTTCCAAACTACTTAAAGTTGGTTTCCTTGTTATCATGGCTGATTTTTCCTCATCAGTGTTTGTGATTCTTCTAGGCCTGGGAGGAATTTGATTTTGAAAGAGACCCATAATTCCCCAAAACTGTGTTTGTTCATAGTTGGTAGAGATGAATGTCGGCAGTAATTTATATCATTCTTCTCTGAAGATTAACTGAGGAAATGAGGAGACACTCAGGTGTCCAAAAAGATCTGAGGAGTTTTCAGTCAAATGTCTTTCAAGTAGTACCTTGTAGATTGTTTCCCTAAAGAGGCATTTCTTTTATTTCCCGGACTTGATAATCATTTAATTGAAGAGAAAAAATTTATGACAAAGGACTATTCAGAAAGTTGCCTGAAGGTGGGGTGATTCAGTCTTTCTCAGAAATGTAGTATATGGAGTATAACTCACCTCAGTCAAAACATCTCAGGGGCTTTTAAAAATCATATTACTAAGCCCCACTCTAGCACGTGAGGTAAGATTTACCTGGGTGTGGACTAGGTGCCTGCATATTTATTAAACTCTGCAGGTGATTTTTATTTTTTTCAATTTATTTTGACATCATGATTTATATTGTTCATGATGCATCTGTTATGGGCATTCAATAGTACAGCCCCAATCCCACCACCACTGTGACCTTCTCGTCACTATTGTCCCCATCTGCCCAACCGCTCCTCAAGCCTGCCCCTGTGACAGCTCCAAAATTTTTATTTTATATTGCTTGTTATCGCTCAGTGGCTAAGTGGAACTATCAAAATATTGCTTAAGTAAAAGAAAATTTGTGAAAATTGTTATATCTCATCATGGGCACATTAAGTCCTTATCTGAGGGTCTGCTAAACTGATGATGCTAGTTGAGCCTTCTGTGTTAACGTTTTCATTAATCAAACTTAGTTGGAATCTATGTTACATTCCCATCAATTTTCTGTGCTCCTACTGGGATGTTAGTATTGTAGAATTGGGAGATGTCCCGTGGCCACAAATGCTACCAACCACTCTAGAAAACTCAGAATATTTAATTGGGCAGTGAGTTTATATGCAGCAGTGGTAGAATATGGTTGTGACTGCCAGGGCTCCCTGAAGGTGCAGAGTTATCAGCTAAAAAAAATCAGTGTACCCGCAAATTCCGGCAGTCTGGTCTCTCTCTCTCTCTCTCTCTCTGGAACTAGCCATGAGTTTGGCTGTAGGCATGGCAGCCGTTGTGCTTTGGCAGAGAGGGGCTTAGCCCAGCCCCCTCCCAAGTTCATCCTGGAGTTCTCAGCTAGGGACTGGTGTATCCAAGAAATTTTTACAGCCAGTTGATCTTTTTGATATTTAATCATGAGTTTCTGCAGCTGGGTAATAGATGAGGTTACATGTGGCAGTAGTAGAATATGGGATGAAGGAATTTAGCATTTTAAAATGAAGACTTTTTCCAAAGTGGAAATGATTGGTTATCATTGTCTTTGAAAAAAATTCCTTTTGAAACAATGAGCTTGTCATTTTCACTTTTCTCCGTGTCTCTTTTCCTAGCTCTGTTTTACTCCATGGGTTCAGCCATCCCAGCTGCATCACACAGAATGACATTCAGTGTTCAGCTCCCAAAACACTGTTACTGTTGGTTCTTACTTTATTCTTAATTCCTCTCTATGATATAGTGGCCATGTTCTGCATTTGACACTAGAAAAGGTACACATATTAGTATCATAGTTACTCAATAGTTACCCAGTTTGAATAGACCTGCGTCTTTGAGAATAGGTGGTGGGCAGAGGTTATTGACTTTTGGGTGGAATGCTCTGGGGAGACTTCAAATTCCAAACTCTTAAACCACATCTCAACGACAATACATTGTCAAACTCTCTTGGTGAGTCCGGTCTGTAACTGAAACCAAGAACCATTATTTGCAGGCATTGGGAGAAAGCCCCAAATTTGAAATTTTGAGAATACAACAAAGAAATCATCAATAGTTTTATTTACAGAACGAACTTTTCCCTACGAAGTACACTCATTGGGAAGAAAGTGTATGGTTTGTGTCTTGCATATATTTGATCCTGGGAGAGAAGTTTTCATTATATGTGATCTATAATGGTACTCAGGAGAGCCATCTAGTGCCAAGAACTCAACCCACGACCCACGGTGTCACCCATGCCAGGTGTGTGCTTTGCCATTTGAGCTAGTTTCCTGGTCCTCAGGGAGAGAATTTTAAAGTGTCTGTTATTCAGCTGCTATTTACAGGAACACCGCAGTGTGTGAAATGTTGCAATATGAATGTTGAATGTGTTCAAAGTACATAATTAACTGATTTGCCCACAGTATTACTAGTCTTGCCTGCCTTTGAAACTCCCCTATACCAGCCTTTTATTTTGTTCCAAGATAACATATAAAATTTATCAGTCTTTGACCCTTTGCTGTCTTCTCAAAAGCCAGCAACAGATCTCCAGTGAGCTGAAACAGGGAAAGTTGTTTTAAACCATTGACTGCTTAATAAATTAGCACTAGACGGCTCTTAGCCTAATTTATCTCTGGAAGCCAGTTTCCCAGGGTATCAGAGCAATACCACAAGAAAAATTATTTCCATTAAACACCACAAAAATGTCTTTCCTGTGATACTTCACTGAAAGGGTGACATGTACGAGATTCTTAGTCACAAAACAGGAAAGAAATGTTTGAAAGTTAAATTAAAAAGTAAAGCACAGTTAAGATTTTATTGAGCTTAAACCCATTCCTACCTCCTAAACATATAAATCTGTTCTGTGTTCTCTGTCTCCCACTCAGATGGGTGATAAATTTTAGATGCTGAATTCTTATGTCTCTAAAAATAACGTTTACCTAAAGTGAAGTGCAACATCTGGGCCCATTGGGGGAGCTTGAAGTGGCCTTTCAGGTTAATTATTTGTGTGGTCAGGTTAGATTTCCCAACCCTGAAAATGATACCTCTTTTGTTTCTTTTGGCCCCCACTCACCACAGGTAGAGTCCTGTCGCACTGACTTTCCCATAGGCTTGCTCCTTCATGCAGGATGTTGACATCAGTGTGCTGCCATTGAGGAAGTGTTTCCATCGGCTTTCTGAGGGAAGGCCCGTTTATTGGTTTGAATGGTTTGAAGTATTTCCCAGCCAGCTCTGTGGTAAGGTGTGCCATCGGAACAGACCCATAAGTCGCTCAAGCTCTCACAGGATCCTCTCACTGTTGTTTTCACCAAAGAGTGTGTTTCCTATCTAGACTTAGAGAGTGGACTGAAATGGTTCCTCATACCTTTGGGCGCTGTTCAAGTAAAGACTAGTATTCAGTTCATCACAGTAAGAATTCTTCACCCCCTTTCTATCACTCTAGTCCATATTCCAAAACAGACTAATACCATGGAAAAGAAGCCTTATGAAGGAATGTGGTGAGAGCAACCAGCTGTCCAGGGTGATCCTGGGAAATGAATTTTTTTTAATTAGAAAAATATGGGCAACATCACAGTCTTGAAATAAATTTTAAAAATCTCTAGGACTTTGTATAAATTTGAGTCCAAACATTTTCATCCAGAACATAAATTTTCCTGGGCAGTCACTCAAGCTGGGGAGTTAATCTCTTATTCTCATTTGCCCACCAAATTGTTTATTCCTCTCTTCCAGTTTCTTGGCTACTAATTTACTGTGGGACCTAATTGCTTGATTTGGGCCTGTTAAGGCTCTTTACTCATCTCCAAACCTTTGAAAATTGAAGTCTTTATTATACATCCATATTAGAGCAAGCTTCCTGGATTATTTGTTCAAATGATAACTTTATGCTTTTCAGTTGCCTTCCTATTGAATAAAGTCATGGTAGTTTATCCCTGTTTTTGAGACCTTACGCATTTAAAAATATGCTTCTTGTCTTATGCTATACATATTAACTTGATCATGCCCTTTTTTAACCCTTGGGTTCCTTTCATTTCTTCCCACTGGACTGTTTCTGCTCATTTCTCTTTGATGAAATTTTGCTTTTCCTCCAAAATCCATCTTAGAAGCTGCCACTTGCTTTCATAAAGCCTTTTCTAGCCAACTCAGTCTGTATTTGACTCTGTCATTGGGCATTTGATCAGAGCAGCTTTAAGGATATTGTTTCAGGACAACTAAATAAATAAGTAGTTATTTATTTAGGACAACTAAATAAATAAGTAGTTATTTATTTAGTTATTTGTTTGAGCTCTTGTTGTGTTGTGATCTCTGGCCGGAATAAACCACCTCCTTATTCTCCAAGTCTTTGAAGTGCTTGGTGATGAATGACTAATGAAAGAATAAAGTTGAATGCTACTGTCTTCCTTTTCAGTCCTTGAGCTGAATTACTGTGGTGTAGAAAATGGACCCTAAGGAAATCTCTAGCCCACCTAATTGAGGGCAGCCATTACGCATCTGGATGTGAATTAATGGTGAGGACGCCTTCACTCATCTAAGTTCAGGTCAGTTTCCAAGTGCCATCTTTGTGTTCAGAAGCTTATCTGAATGAAGGAATCCTCCCAAGTCGTTGGAATTTCAGTGATGGAGGGGGCAGAGGTGTAGGCCTGTAGTCATAAAACATGTATTTAAATAAACTTAACCAAAGGTTGCATAACTTTCTAAAAATTTGAGGCTCAAAGCTGGCAAGTATGTACTGCAGGTGGCTCGGCAGCTGTTGAGTGGGTTCACCTTTGGCATGGTTTCTCTGGAAAACTGGCTGCAAGACTTGGGCAGATCATGATTTTACAGGCTAAAAGGCAAAAGACACTTAACAAAAGAAAACAAAAAAACACTTCAAAGGATTGAAGTGTTGCAACTAACTCCCAGCCCTGGTCAGTTCATTTGCATCACAAGATGGCTTTATGTAAGGGAATGGTAGACCTTTTAACAGTACTATATATTCAAATTGCTTTGCAATTAGACAGTCTTTGTAAATGGATCCACCACATTTTATACATAGCAATTATAATTAACAGCAGTGAAAATCCAGTCCTTTGTCTCTTGTTTGTCACTTCACATTTAACAATGTGAAGAAATTGTTCCAAGAGTGAATTAATGGGATAATTTAGCTCCAATTTTTTCCTTTCCTCTAATTGCAGATATTAGAAGCAGAATTTATCAGTAATTACATGCATTATCTCTTAATTTCATATCTCTATAATCTCAGTTTCATTTGTATCATGAAAATAACAGTACTTTTAAACATTCTGTGAAAATATATGTGGATTAAAAACAAATATAAAAAGTATATTTAAGAAGACATTTGTGAGGCCAGAGAGATAGTACAGTGGGTAGGGCACTTGACTTGCATACAGCCAACCTGGGCTCAATCCCTGGCCTCTCATAATGTACCTCTTGCTGCCAAGAGTAATTCCTGACTGCAGAGCCAGGAGTAATCCCTTAGCATCGCTAAGTGTGGCCCAAAAACCAAATTAAAAAAAGGAACATTCTATCTTCTGAATCATTGTGTGTATTTGCAACTTTAGATCATTTTAAATTTATATGTGGACAGACAAATAGATGGATAGGTTCAGAAATAAATATATACATGTTTTCTATCTTAAGCATACATGTTGGGATAATGAATAACTTAGATGTGAACCCAAACTAGAAGGTTAATTTGAATAGATTTATATTGTTTATGTGATTTTATATATAATATTAGATTCTTTTAATACCTCAGAAATGTTCTCTTATTCAGTGCTTTCTAGTTGCTATGGACCAATATTAATTCACAAGCAGTTCGTCGAAGTAATAGTAATATACCCATGTTTTCATTCGCTGCTTCTCTCCCCCCCAACCACAAGTCTTTATGATTTCCCTCCTAAAACAAATTATAGACACTATATAGTCATGAATTTGCAAACAATAATTCATTGAGTAGTACTTCTCTATAAATAGCATATCTCTATTTGGGCTTAACTCATTCAACATTTATTGAGTGCCATTAACATAGCATTTATCTTATTTGCTAAGATAATCCTGGAGATTGTAACAAATAAGTCCTGAGATTTATATAATAAAGACCTATTTCTCAGATATATTAAGTTCTTGTGCTCTTGGTCTGATGACCTTCTATGTGATCTTTTTTTGGGGTGTGGGGGGGAAGTGTCTCTGGCCTTATGTAGCTATTTTGAAGCTCTTTTCTAACCTTAGGGAAGAGCCTCATGAAGCTCTTTTCTAGTCTAAAGTCTTTCTTTTTCACTAACAATGGGGAACCTTCCAGTGGAGGAAGCAAAGCCTCTTTTAATGATTTCACATTCTGTACCTGAGAACAAGTACCGTCCCTTAGCACTTGAAAAGGACTAGAAAATATAACCCCTGGTGTGGTGGACACTTCATTAGGGAAGGGAAGCAGATAATTTCTTTCTTTTTTTTTTTAAGTATTTTATTATACCACCGTGAGATATACAAATAAAAAGATATACAATTAAAAAGTTCATGTTTGGGTTTTGGTCATACAGTGTTTCAGCACCCGTCCCGCCACCAGTGCCCATCTCCCACCAACAACATCCCGGTTCCCTCTCCTCCCCTAGCCCTGACTCCATGGCAGGTTCTTTATTTCTTTCCCTTTCTCTCTCTTTCTCTTTTCCTTCCCTTCTAGACTATGGATTACAGAACATACTTTCTATGTGTACCCGATCTGTGCTTCTCAACTTTTCTGTGATTATCTGTGGTAAAGAATCAGTTCTGTTTTATTAATTAATAAATTTTGGGGACTGTGGGACCATAGCCAGCAGTGCTCAGAGCTTATTCTGCATCAGTGCCCACTCCTAGAGATCCTTGGGTACTGGCCATATGTGCTACACTGGTACACTCCTCGGTGCTGGCTATATGTGACACGAGGAATTGAGCCGAGCTTGGCCATGTACAAAGCAAGTGCCTAAGTCCCCACAATCTAATATTTGGGGAAAAATTCTGTATAAATGAATTACTAGGAAAATAAAACAAAAAAATACAAGTCAAATAAATTTTATTCAGCAGGCCTAAGATTGCTACACAGTTTACCTGTTTAGCTTATTGAGTTTTTGCAGTACCATACGCTGTCTGGCACCATCTTTGGACTACACTCGATTGCATCATTCTAGTGTTAATAGGAAAACAGAAAAGAAAAGGTGCCTGCCACAGAGGCAGGCCGGAGGAAAACTGGGGACGTTCACTGATGGGTGATGTAGACACTGGTGAAGAGATTCCTGTCGGACCAGTGTAAACCTGAAACTTAGTCATAACTTTGTAGTTCAATTAAATTTGTAATTAACTTTGTAATTCAACAAAAAGGGAAAAAAAGAAAAAATAGTGAACCTAGAAGTTTTATTTTCAAGTCATTCAATACATAAAATATAGTCTAAGTAGGGCTAAGCATTGAAGCCATTTGAACAGTATTGTGTGTAAGATTTTTTTTTAAAGCCAGGTTTTAGTTTCATTGATTTTCTCTATTGTTTTTTCTGTATTCTTTTTAAAGAGGTTTTACTTTAAACCTTATTTCCTATTTATACTGCTTTAGGTTTAGTTTGTGGGTTAATGTCTTAATGTAGAAAAGTTGTTTTAGCTTTTTTTTTTTTTTTTTTTTTTTTTTGGGTCACACCTGGCAATTCTCAGGGTTTTCTCCTGGCTCTGCACTCAGGAATTCCTCCTGGCGGTGCTTGGGGGACCATACGGGATGCCAGGGATCGAACCTTGGCTGGCACAGGCTGCCCTAATGCAAGGCAAACGCCCTACCTGCTGGACTATCACTCCGGCCCCAGATTGTTTTAGCTTTTAAAATGTTTTATATTTATAGGAATATGGGAACACTGATGAAGGAAAGTTGACACTGGTGGTGGGATTGGTGTTGAGATATTAGATGCATAAAACTCAACTATCAGTAGCTTTATAAATCATGATTCTTTAAATAAAAATATTTTACAAATTTTACATTTATAAAAGAATCTGCATTGTATACTTTTGTCACATTGTGTTTGTCTCTATTTTAATTAATCTCAAAGGCTTCCTTCCTTCTTTCCTTCCATTTTTCACTTACTGCTTTCTTTTGTGTTTAGTAAATATTTTATAATATAGCATTTAAATTTCTCTGTGATTTTCTATTTTTCGAATTTTTTCCTTTGAGGCTGCTCTCCTGCTTACATTTTCGCATAGTAGCATCATCTGTAGATTTACTCTAATTTGTTTCTAGTGAGAGATGAAAAGATTAATTTCTGTAGAGTCATATCCCATTTCCTTCCTTTTATCATATGTTATTAGTTATACATTTACATTATAAATGTTTCATATGCACCACAGCTGTAGCTATTAAAAATTCAATAATATATTTTCTAACTTTTGTTTTGAACTTTAAAAAACAGAGAGGGAAATAAGTATTTATAGCTTCATTCTTTTTTATTTCAATCTTATTCATTTCTTTTTCTCTTTATTTCTTCTGTGGCAAAGTGTCACTGTCTAGTCATTTTCTTAGCACACTAGGGCTTGGCTTCCTCTTCTTTTGTTCTGTTATTGACAGCTATAGTATATTTCCTGATATATGGGCCCAATAACACAAGACATTCATATTGTTTTATATAGTTGCTTTTAAAATCAATCAATGTAAGCATGTAAGTTTGTACTGTGTTTTTTTGCAGCTACTGATTTTACCGATATGGGTGGTGGTGGTGGCGGTGTGTGATAATTGAATTACTATCTGTGGTTTTTTAGTCTGAAGAGTGTTTTTCAGTATTTCTTTTTTTAAAATTAAAAATTTATTTTTATTGTTTTATAAATTTTATTCTATCACCATGAGATAGGCAATTACAAAACTGTTCATGATTTGGTTTCAGTCATAAAAGTGTTTCAGCACCCATCCCTCCACCAGTGCACATTTCCACACCAGTGTCCCCAGTTTCCCTCCACTCCCCTCACTCCCATGCCTGTCTCTATGGCAGGCACTTCTCTCTCTCTCTCTCTCTCTCTCTCTCTCTCTCTTTTGTGCATTGTGGTTTTGAGACATGTGCTGAGGGGTTATCATGTATATACCTTTGCCTACTTTTAATACTCAGTTCTAGTCTAGCATTACCACTTCCAACTATTGTTGCAAGCCGCTCCCTTCTCTATCTTACTTAATCTCTTTCTCCCACACACTTGTGGTAGATTCCAGTCATTGGCAGCTCTGCCTGACCCCTGATTTTTTCTATCCTTGGATATTAGTCTCATAATATTATTTTTATACCCCACAAATGAATGCAGTCATTCTATATCTGTCCTTTTCCTTCTGACTAATTTGTAACATACAACTGCTAGTAAGAAATTCTTGCACTGTTGTTCATTTCAAAATTTATTCCAAGAAAAAAAAAAACAAAATTTATTCCATCTTCATTTTTAAAGCAGGCTTTGTAGGATACACATTTTTACAATTTAAATATAGACTCCCAATTATTTTTTGAAATCTATTTCTTCTTGATGGAAGTCTGTTGTAAATATTAATGGGGTTCCCTTGTAAGTGATGAGTTATTTTTATTTTATGCTTTCGGGATTTTTCTCCTTGCTTGGCAGCATTTTAAAACCAGTTGTGCACTTGTGGATCTCTTTCTACTGCTCCTTTTTGGAGTTGTTGAACTTTTTTTGAAGTATAGGTTAGTGTTTTTCAGTATGTTTGGAAACTTTCTTCACTATTTCTGAACTTTTTTTTCCTGCCCTTTCTATTTTTTTCTTTTGGTTGTTGGGCGTCATCCAGTGATCTTCAGGGGTTACTCTTTCCTCCATAGTCAGAAATACTCCTAGAGTGCTCGGGGTACCATGTGGGATGCTGGGAATCAAACTTGGGTTGGCCATATCCAAAGTAAGCACCCTACTCACTGTTGTATTGATCTCCTTCCCTACCCTTTCTGTTTCTTCTTTCTTTCTGGTTGTCACATCATGCATATATTTACCATTCATTTCTGTGTGTAAAACAAAACAGTTTTTAATCAAATGAAAATTATTTAGAAAGATGTGAGGGGAGAAGGAAAGGAAGATGTATTCAAGAGAAAACACAAACTTGAAAGAGCAAGCAAACAATCAAACAAGCAAAGAGAGACACAGAGACAGGTAAGTGAGATCCTTATTCAAGGAAGAAAAATAGGCTTGAAGGAGCAAGTCTGCATATATTAATATTCTTAACACCATGTCATATTCTCTGAAGCTCTTTTCATTTATTTTCTTTTGCCCAAGTGGTACTCAGATCTTTAGATGATGCGGTGGTCAGTGTTTGAGATTTGTTCTGGCACTACTTACATCCCCTTACCAAATTCTCTTCAGAAAACTAGCCAATCTGCAGCGTATCTACCTCTCCATTGCACCTATTGGACCATCTTTCCCAAATATTCTTTTATCCTCAGTTTGGAGCTCTGTTCCATGATTCTTTTCCCTTCAGGAACAAGTCATAACTCTTTGCTGAAGAGGGAACAATGGTACACCTCTCAGAGTGATGGCTTCTGTTTTGGATTTAAGTCCCAAAGGCCAGGGAAACATGTGCAGTAAATTTCAGATTGATTTCCTTAGCATGGAGTTCTTGCCTCACAAGTTGCAAAAAGGGCATTTAGAGACCCAGTATTTTCAGTGCTACAAACTCATGATAGCCCCCACCTCAAGGAGGCAGAAGTTGGGAACTGCCTAGTTCTCACACTTACCTGGAAATTTGCTGTAGTGATGATAGGTAGCTAGGATAGAATAACAACTTGATTTTTCTATTGCCCCCTTGGGAAAAGAGCCTTCTCACCGGGAGTTTGCAGGCTAGCATCACTGTAGTTTTAACTGTATAAATCTGGAGTGATTTTTATATTTCACCAATGAGATTGGGGAGGGAGACTTTGTTTCTTTCACTCAAATCCGTAGATTGTTGCAGTTCTTACTGAGTTTTTTAGTAGTACTTCTTGAATAAATGTGTCTTCATTTGCTGGATTCTTTTAGGGGCATTTCCAAAGAGTTTAAGTGGGGCATTTCTAAAGATTTATAGACTTAGTTAGAATTTTCACTGGTGAATGGCTCTGTGTAATTTTTTGCACTGTCATAGTAGAAGTGAATAAGTTTTATTAAGTATTTTATTATACCACCATGAGATATACAAATAAAAAGATATACAATTAAAAAGTTCATGTTTGGGTTTTGGTCATACAGTGTTTCAGCACCCGTCCCTCCACCAGTGCCCATCTCCATACAAATAAAAAGATATACAATTAAAAAAGTTCATGTTTGGGTTTGGTCATACAGTGTTTCAGCACCCGTCCCTCCACCAGTGCCCATCTCCCACCAACAACATCCCGGTTCCCTCCCCCCTAACCCAGCCCTGCTCCATGGCAGGTTCTTTATTTCTTTGCCTTTCTCTCTCTTTCTCTTTTCCTTCCCTTCTAGACTATGGATTACAGAACATACATTAAAAGGTTGTCATGTGAATCCTTTTGCCTCTATTTCATGCTCAGTTCTAGGTTGGCATTAGTACCCTCAACAATTATTAGCACCCTGTTCCATTTTCTGTCTCTCCTAAACTCTGCCTCACCGGCTATAGAGAAAGGGAAGGAATCATAAAAGGCTCGGCGGCTGCTCCGTCCTCAGACGACATTTGCACATTGCTGACTTGGCTTAGATTTTTCCAATCTTACCTGTGTAGGAGACATTACCACAGGGGTCAGATGTCCTGCTACACTCGTGACCCTCATAGGTGTTATAATCTTCACCTCCCCTGGTCCCCAACTTAGCTGAATCAGCATTCCCAGTCTGTTTCTCCTGAGGGCTAATGATGGCTTTATGAGACCGTCTGTGATTCCCTCCTGGCAGGGTTTCCCCGGAAGCCTCTGTCCCAGCACCTGTGAGCCCTCACCCTGAGAGATGGCTAATGTGCTAATTACCCCGAACCCAAAAATGTAAGCTGTAAACAAATGAGAGCTGTGTTTATAATCAGTCAGTTTTATGACCTTCTGATGGTGATGATATCAGTGGCGTTTACACTGGAAGACCGCACAGAGTTCTCAAGCAGCTGGCCACTTCTGTTGCTTGAGAGCTGACAGAGATGTGGCCCATTAATTGTAGTCTTTGCACTGAGGGGCATGTTACCTTGGCCAAATGGCCAATCTTGGCTCTCAGGATTGCCAAATAAATTATTTTCAAAAATCTCATAGTCAGCTTGGATGGTTTTCAAATAATCTGTGGTTTCAGGCCTGCATTCCCTCTTGCCTTCTCTCTCCCCCAGTGAAAAGCTGAAAAGGCATTCTTTCTGGCTGTAACTGGATATACACATGATTTGAAGACAGTGGGGAGATACTCTCAACCAAGGAGAAAGAGAGAGGCTTGGCCTGGAAGCTCAAAGTGCACTTCTTCTGGTCAAGACTGACCCTTGCCATGTCCCTCTTCCCTGGCTATTCCTCCACCTGATGGCTGAGGTGGGGGATGGTTGCAGCTGACATCCAAGAAACATTTTGCTATCATCAGGCCAGGAGGATCCATACAAAATATAAATACCATAAAATGTGGCAAGAGAAATGTTTACACCAATCTGTGGTTTCTGATCAAAGCCAGAATTGCTGGGTTCTTGAATAAAAACTTCTGGCTGCACATGTGAGCTTTGCAACTGCCTTCAGCACCTATAAAATATGATTTGTGAGGTGCCAAACAATGTCCTGGGGGTCTCCAAAGCCTGTTCCTTTGGCACCAAGATTCTTTTATATTGAGTCTTGCCAATGTGTGGAGATGTGGGTCTGAGCACTTCGGCTGCATTCTGGGTATATGAATAGTGCAGTGGACTTGCCAGTGAAGCCCCAGTGCATTTCCCCAAGCACCTTGCTCTTCTATACACCCCTGGGAAAACCAGGCCCATCTGTTTTTCATTCATTGACAACTTTACTCATCAAAATGTTGGTTTTCGTTGGATTCCTTTGTTTTTTATTTCAAGAACGCAGAGTGGGGAAAAGATGGGTAATTAGCAAAGAAAGCTTCTTTCTAGAATGACTTTGGTTCCATTGTGCAGTGACGGGCTTATTTCCACTTGCTAAATCTTTCCCAAATTACTAACATACTAGCAGGCAGACAAGGGGAAGATAGAACTTTGCTTCTGGTTCATAATCAGAAATCTGAAAACAGGCTAGAATCTGCAGGTTTTTCCTTTTTCTGCAGGAAAAGACATGAAGGAACCAGTGTGCCTTTTCTTTTCTTCTTTGTTTTAAAAGAGCCAACTGCTTTTTCTTACACTCATGAAAGTGAATAACTGGGAGTTTATACTATTGACCTTAGGGAACAGAAAAATAAGTGAGCCTCATTCTTATTTTTCCTACTTCTTTATGATTTTCTATCAGATCTTGATTTTTTGTTTGTTATTTTGTTTTGGGTCACACCCAGTGGTACTCATGGCCTACACCTGGTTCTGTACTCAGGGATCACTCCTGCTGGGGATTGGGGATCACATAAGGTGCTGGGATCAGGTCTGCATCAGTTGTGTGCAAGGCAAATTCCCTACCCTTTGTACTATCACTCTGGCCCAGAAATAAAACTTCTTTAATGAGTACAATAGAGTAAAAACTTGACGTGTTAATAAATAAAAGCTCCACACATCAGTGTTTTCAGTATAGGACTAAATAAACTAAACAAATTTTGTTGCTTAAACTATATGTTTTACCTTTACATTTTACCTCGAGATTCTACCAACTCCTATTCTTTTTATTACCTATAGCCCACAGTAAGTGGGTTTTATTTATCATGAGTAAAAATAAAACGTTTTCTTTCACTCTTCTTGGCACCATATATTTTAATGCTTCATGGCAATAAGTTTGTAGAAATCTGAATACGGACGTGTTTCTCCTCTGTAGCAGTTTCTGCTCCAAATACTGATGAGAAATCTCAAAAGCCTACGATGGGACTCCAAAACCGATTTCCAGGGAAACAGAGGATGGGAGACAAATTTAAATGATAAAAGCAAATACAAATGATAGCAGTTAATGTTACTAGTGCCATGAAAACCTGGAGGTGACCAAAGAAGGCAGGCAGGTCACCTCACGAAAATACTATGAACAGTCTCTGCTATGGGAAACAGATGCAGCGATCAGCTGAGTCTTGATCTCTGTGTCAAGAGAACTTTACTAGGAGCTTGGGTCTCCCACCCCTGAAGAGTGGTGAGTGAACTCCTGCATGCCAGGTGACACCTAAGAGAAGACAAAAGGCCCGAGGACATTTCAGCTCACGGTGTTGAACTGGTCTTTGCAGTGCTTGAGTCTCATTCTTATTTTAAAAAACCCTTTACAAAATCCTCTTAAAACTATGAGTGTTTGTAAGCTGCAAGAAAAACAAATGAGGCCTTTCTGATCTTATTTTTTATTTAACCCTCCAATCATTTCCCCCTCAGATGTTAGTAAAACTTTAGTAATTGCACATATCATCAATGGGACCATATTCCCTCAGTGCTTCTTCTTGCTTCTTCCCTCCTTGCTTCTTGGTGTTTGAAAGTCACCCTCCCCACTAGAAAAATGATAACTCCCTCCCCAGTTCTAGTTTACACATTCCTATGTAGCAAACAAATCTAAAATTTGTGACGGTATGATAAAAATATCTCATTAAAAGGATGTGTTATTTGCAATCAATATAAAGTTAATCACTGAATGATTAACTTTATATCGATGGCACTAGTAACATTAACTGCTATCATTTGAATTTGCTTTTGTCATTTAAATTTGTCTCCCATCCTCTCTGTTTCCATGGAAATCGGTTTTAGAGTCCCATTTTGAGATTTCCCATCAGTATTTGGGGCAGAAACTGCTACAGAGAAGAAACACGTCCGTACTAGATTTCTACAAACTTATTGCCATGAAGCATTAAAGTATATGGTGCCAAGAAGAGTGAAAGAAAAAGTTTTATTTTTACTCATGATAAATAAAACCCACTTACTGTGGGCCATAGGTAATAAAAAAGAAAAGGAGTTGGTAGAATCTAGAGGTAAAATGTAAAGGTACAAATATATAAGCAAGCAAGCTGGGGGTGGGGACATTTGGAGGGAAACTAGGGACTTTGGTGGCAGTAAGGGCACATTCGTGGTGGGATTGTATTTGACTATTGCGTACCTTAAACAACTGTATGGTGAACAACTTTGCAAATCACAGGGTTTAAATAAAGTTAAAAGACTGTATTACTATGTAATATGTGTTGGACATGTATAGATCTTAAAGTTCTTAAATATTTAAGATGTTTTATACAAGGGTTGCATTATCAAATTTTGATGGTGTAATCCATGGTATTACTATGGAGTATCAGTGTCCGGCACACAGTGTCTAAAATGATGTCAGGTGCCCAAATCACTCAGCAAGTTCGTTTTCTTTGTGATGAGACTTTACTTTTTTGTCAGGTATGCATGATACTGGGGGACCAATGCCATTTAATTGGACAAAGAAGCTTTGCTGCTTTTATGGGAATTATCACTACATTTTATTGCTTTGTGTAAAAGACCTTTCAAGTGGGTGATAGACTAACACAGGCACTGATAACCTGTAGGGAATTGGATAAATTCAAGTTGAAACCTGAGACCTACCTGTTACTTAGAAGTGCAATGCCAGGGAAAATTACTTTAGTAACCTGTGTGCTTTCTAGTCTATATGATAGGAGTACTGACAGTTCCCAGTTCAGTAGTATGTTGGATATATCCAGTTTCTGTAGTATAAATATTCTCACTGTGGCTGATCTAAACTTACCACTGAAGTCAGGGAGAGATAATCACAATTCCTTCTCCTGAGTTATTCTAAGCTATCATCAGTGTTTCACTGACAGTAGCCAAACCTTAAGGCACCCGAGGAGTAGTAAGGAGATGTAGCATGTGAAGTACTTAGTAGTGTCCTTGTACATATTTTGTTCTATTGATTCTAAGAAGTCCTTATTGTATGAAAAACCACCATTTACAAATAGATTTTATAGAAATACTGTCTATTTTTTGTACGTATACTCTTCAAAAATGAAAGAAAAGTAATAATTGATCATAGAGTTGAGAAAACAGACACCTTTCCCACATCTGCATGACTTACGGCTTTATTTACTTATTAAACCAAAAGTACTCTACAAAACTGACACTCTAGTACACTAGACCTTATCATCAGAGTTGTTCATCAGCGCTTTGGCCTGTAGAAAATCTTTCTATCACATTTTTGTTATTCTGCCTGAGCTGCTATAATCGAATCCCACAGACTTAAATTTTTTTAAAATTAAACCACAGTGAGATGCACAGTTACAAAGTTGTTCATGCTTGTGTTTCCAGTCATATCATTTTCCAACACCATCCCTTAAACATTCCACAGACTTTAATTAAGCGATATAAACATATTTATCACATGTTCTGGAGGATGAAAGTTTCAGATCAAGAGGATGTTAGGGTGAGTTTCCCTTAAGACAACTTTCCTTGACTCATCCATAGCTGTCTTCTTGCTGTGTCCTCACAGCAGTTTTGCTGGACACTAGCACCCTTATGCCTTTTCTTTTCCCTTCCCTTCCCTTCCCTTCCTTCCCTTCCCTTCCCTTCCCTTCCCTTCCCTTCCTTCCCTTCCCTTCCCTTCCCTTCCCTTCCCTTCCTTCCTTCCCTTCCCTTCCCTTCCCTTCCCTTCCTTCCCTTCCCTTCCCTCCCTTGCCTCCCTTGCCTCCCCTCCCCTCCCCGCCCGCCCCACCCCTGCCTCGCCCCCCGCCCGCACCTCCCCTTCCCTCCCCCTCCCCTCCCTTCCCCCTCCCTCCTTCCCTTTCTTTTCTTTTTTTCTTTCTTTTCTTCTCTTTTATTTTATTTATTTCTTTTTTTTGGAAGATAGAATAGGTTATTGGAAAGTAGAAGAGAAAGCAAAGGAACTCCCTTGCCAGGAGGAATTTAGTATAGGACTAAGTCCCTTTGGATTAGGGCTTCAGCATGAATTATGGAGGATCAGCCTATTACACACATTATTATGCTATTGTTAATTTCTTAGCACTGCCTTAAAGGTGACCACAAATTGGTGGACTGAAACAGCAGAAAATTCATAGATCTGCAGAGCTAACTACTGAAATCAATGAGTCAGCTAAGCAGTGCTTCCTTTGAAGATAGTAGTCCACTGAAGATTTCTTTCTTTGAAAACCATTTCACTTGCAAATCAAAACAACAATGAGATACCACTTTACACCACAGAGACTGGCACATATTCAAAGAGCAAGAACAACAAGTGCTGGCGTGGATGTGGGGAAAAGGGGACACTCATCCATTGTTGGTGGGAATGCCCAGCTGGTACAGCCTTTCTGGAAAACAATATGGACTTTCCTCCAAAGACTAGAAATTGAACTCCCATTTGACCCAGCCATACCACTCCTGGGAATCTACTCTGGGAAACCAAAAATACGCAGCGGAAACACCATCCCTACTTTTATGTTCATAGCAGCTTATTCACAATAGCCAGAATCTGGAAGCAACCAGGTGCCCGAAAATCGATGACTGGATAAAGAGCTTTGGTACATCTACACAATGGAATACTATGCAGCTGTTAGGAAAAATGAAGTTATAAAATTTGCCTATAAATGGATGGACATGGAGAAGATTATGTTG
This sequence comes from Cryptotis parvus, assembly GCA_021461705.1. Classification (NCBI taxonomy): domain Eukaryota; kingdom Metazoa; phylum Chordata; class Mammalia; order Eulipotyphla; family Soricidae; genus Cryptotis; species Cryptotis parvus. The sequence goes on from JAJIBD010001981.1 coordinate 113,901, forward strand.
AGCAAAATTACCAGAAGGAGAGAGACAGATACAGAAGACTGCATATTTGCTGGCATAAATATATATGTACATATTTGATACCAATATCCAGGCAGAACCAGACTGGGGCGAGCGCCGCTCTCCCGTCCCAGCCGCTGAGGCACGGGAGGCGGTGGGCTCACCTTGGCCCACCACCCGGCAGAACCTCACAACCAGCCAGGCGCCCCCCACCGGGGCCGCCTCCACACCGGACTTCCCCCAGCCCACCCAGCCGACCACCCACACCCCGGATCATCACACCCACCGCAGCCTCCTCAATCCAGCCCATATGCTCCAGGACTCAGACATGGAGCAAGCGTCCTGCTCTCCCGTGCCCAGCCGTTCATGAGGCATCGGGAGCGGGGCCTAGCCTGGCCCACCACCCGGGCAGAACCTCACAACCAGCCAACCCCCACCCCACCGGGCCGCCATTCCACATCGGACTTCCCTCTCCAGAACCCACCCAGCCGACCACCCACACAGCCGAACATCGACACCCACCCTCAGCAATCTCCCTCAATCCAGCCAGTAGCGTCAGACCAGCGGGGCAGCCCTGCCTCCCGTGCCCAGCCGTTCATGAGGCAGTCGGGGGCGGGGGCCAGCCTTGGCCCACCACCCGCAGAACCCACACCAGCCAGCACCCCCCCACCGGGCCGCCATTCCACATCGGACTTCCCTCTCTTCAGAACTCCACCCAGCCGACCAGCCCATCACAGCCCGGATCATCGACACCCACCCCAGCAATCTTCCCTCAATCCAGCCCAGGTATCTGGTCAGAGACCAGACGGGGCAAGCGCCGCTCTCCCCGTCCCACCGTTCTGAGCAGCGGGAGGCGGGGGCCAGCCTGGCCCACCACCCCGGCAGACCCACAACCAGCGACCCCCACCCACCCAGGTGCCGCCACCACATCCGGACTTCCCTCCTCAGAACCCACCCACCGACCACCCCACCCGCCGACACCCACCCGCACACTCCCAACCACCATCAAACGACCCCCCGCCCACCCAGCGGGGGGCCGCCCGCCCACCCCCGGCAGACCCAACCACCAGCACCCCCACCCACCCGGGCCGCCACCACACCACCCACCCACCCACCACAACACACACACCCACCCCCCCCACAACAACCGGCCCGCGGCAGGGGCCACGGCCCACCACCCGCCGACCCACAACCACAGCGACCCCCCCACCCGGGCCGCCACCACATCAGACCCCCTCTCTCAGAACTCCACCCACCGACCAGCCCACACAGCCCGGACACGCACCCCACCCGCAGCACTCCCAATCCAGCCCAGGTAGCGCAAACTCAACGGGCAGCGTCCTCCCCCTGCCCGCCGTAGCGGCGGGGGCCAGCCGGCCCCCCGCGAACCCACAACCACCAGCGACCCCCCCACCCCCGGGCCGCCACCACATCGGACCCCCTCAGAACTCCCACCCAGCCGACCAGCCCACACAGCCCGATCCCGACACCCCACCGCAGCAATCTCCTCAATCCAGCCCAGTAGCGCCGAGACCAGACTGGGGCAGGCCCGCTCCCCGTGCCAGCCGCTGAGCACGGGAGGCGGTGGGCTCTAGCCGGCCCACCACCCCGCAGAACCCCACCCAACCAGACACCCCCCCACCCCACCCGGGCCGCCTTTCCACATCCACTTCCCTCTCTTCAGAACTCCCACCCAGCCGACCAGCCCACACAGCCCGATCACCGACACCCCCCCAGCAATTCTTCCTCAATCCAGCCCAGGTAGCTGTCAGAGACCAGGGCAGAGTCCTGCCTCCCCGGCCCACCGCTGCAGTCGGGGCAGGTGGCTCAGCCTGGCCCCACCACCCGCGAACCTCACAACCACCAGACGACACCCCCACCCACCCATGGGTGCCGCCATTTCCACATCCAGACTCCCCCTCTTCAGAACTCCACCCAGCCACCAGCCCACACAGCCGGATCACCGACACCCACCCTCAGCAATCTTCCCAATCCAGCCCAGGTATGCGGTCAGGACGACTGGGGCAGCCCGCTCTCCCCGTGCCCAGCCGTCATGAGGCAGCGGGAGGCTGGTGGCTCAGCCTGGCCCACCACCCGGCAGAACCTCACAAAGCCAGGCGACCCCCCCCCACCCGGGCCGCCATTTCCACATCCGGACTTCCCCTCTCAGAACTCCACCCAGCCGACCAGCCCACACAGCCCGACATCGACACCCCACCCTGCAGCAATTTCTTCCTCAATCCAGCCCAGGAGCTGGTCCAGAGACTCAGACGGGCAATCCTTGCTCTCCCGTGCCCAGCCGTTCATGAGGCAGTCGGGAGGCATGGTGGGCTCAGGCCCACCACCCCGGCAGAACCCTCACAACCAGCCAGACGACCCCCCCACCCACTGCATGGGTGCCGCCATTTCCACATCCGGACTTCCCTCTCTTCAGAACTCCACCCAGCCGACCAGCCCATCACAGCCCGGAACATCGACACCCCACCCTGCAGCAATTTCTTCCTCAATCCAGCCCAGGTATGCTGGTCCAGAGACTCAGACATGGGGCGAGCGATCCTTGCTCTCCCGTGCCCAGCCGTTCATGAGGCAGACGGGAGGCATGGTGGGCTCTAGCCTTGGCCCACCACCCGGCAGAACCTCACAACCAGCCAGGCGCCCCCCACCCACTCCATGGGTGCCGCCATTTCCCACATCGGACTTCCCTCTCTTCAGAACTCCACCCAGCCGACCAGCCCATCACAGCCGGATCATCGACACCCACCCTGCAGCAACTTCCCTCAATCCAGCCCAGGTATGCTGGTCCAGAGACTCAGACAGGGGCAGAGCGACTTTGCTCTCCCGTGCCCAGCCGTTCATGAGGCAGTCGGGAGGCATGGTGGGCTCTAGCCTTGGCCCACCACCACGGCAGAACCCTCACAACAAGCCAGACGACCCCCACCCACTCCATGGGTGCCGCCATTTCCACATCGGACTTCCCTCTCTTCAGAACTCCACCCAGCCGACCAGCCCATCACAGGCTGCGCACGCTTGCGCCGCAGGAGTTCATCACTAAATGCTTTATTTGGAGGTGTTTAAATAATATGCCTTCCCGCACGGCAAGCCTAGCAAGCTGCTCGTGTTGTATTTGACATGCCAAATGCCAGTAACAATTATATTAGGTCATTCCCATGACCTAATATAATGGTTTGAGGCTCTTTATGTTCCTGTAGTAAGCCGTGCCCTTTGCTCTACTGGCATGAGACAGGACATATGGAGATATTACTGGTGCCCGCTCTAGCAAATAGATGATTAACGGGAAGATCGTGATCGTGATCGTGATCCAAGGTCAAGTGAAGCATATATCGGGAGGTCTTGTCAAAGGTGGAAATTATCACAAGCGTGTGGGAGTCAGAGTTTAGGTAAGACAGAAAATGGAACAGGGTGCTAATAATAGTCGAGGGTACTAATGCCAACCTAGAACTGAGCATGAAATAGAGGCAAAGGATTCACATGACAACCTTTTAATGTATGTTCTGTAATCCATAGTCTGGAAGGGAAGGAAAAGAGAAAGAGAGAGAAAGGGAAAGAAATAAAGAACCGCCATGGACAGGGGGGGGGAAGGGGAGGGAACCAGGGATGTTGTTGGTGGGAGATGGGCACTGGTGGAGGGACGGGTGCTGAAACACGTATGACCAAAACCCAAACATGAACTTTTTAATTGTATATCTTTTTATTTGTATGGAATGGGCACTGGTGGAGGGACGGGTACTGAAACACTGTATGACCAAAACCAAACATGAACTTTTTAATTGTAAAAAACAAAAAAAAAAAAAAAAAAAAAAAAAAACCATTTCTCTCCTGCTTCAGGCGTTCTTTAGCTCATGGTGGCATAATCCCAGTTTCTACCTTCATCTTCATGTGGCCTTTTTTACTCATCTCCCTATTACATATATAACTAGATTTAGAATCTATGTAGTTAATCCAGCATGATCTCAGAATTTTTTGATAGTGGTGGGGGGATATTCATGCCCTGGTGGTCCTCAGGCCTTCTGGCTCTGCACTTAGGTATCACTTCTGGTGGGACTGGAGGACAATATGGGGTGCTGGGAATCAAACCAGGGTTGACCATGTACAAGGCTAGTAATAACCTACTCACTGAACTATCACTGTGGTCCTCATCCTAGAATTCTTTTTTTTCTTTTTGGGTCACACCTCGCGATGCTCAAGAGTTACTCCTGCCTCTGCACTCAGGAATTACTTCTAGTGGTGCTTGGCGGACCATATGGGATGCTAAGGATAGAACCTGGGTCAGCGGCATGCCAGACAAATGCCCTACCTGCTGAACTATGACTCCAGCCCCCTCATCTCAGACTTCTTAACTCTTTAAAGACCCTTTTCAAATAGTGTTACATTCACAGTATTCAGGTAGACAAACCATTTAGAGGGACTAGCATTCAACCTATAGTCTGATTAATATATCTAGTTAAATACATAGAAAACTAAATTAATTTCTGTCATAAGTAGATCTGGTGACAATGTCAGATAAAGAAATCATTGAGAAACCTTGCTATATTAAGGGTCAGAGAAATGGGCCCTTAATGGGTAGGGCATTTGCCTTGTACATGACCCACTCTGGTTTGATCCCTGACATTGCATATGATCCTCCAAGCCTGCCAGAAGTGATCCCTGAGTGTGGAGCCTGGACTAAACCCCTGAGAACTGCCAAGTGTAGCCCCCCAAGCACACATGTACACACACACACACACATGCACACACACACACATAAACACACAAGATAAAAGAAAGAAACTTGCTTTTTACAAGCCCCCAAGCCAGTGAACAACCAGGGAAGAAATTGCTGCTTTATACCTAAGACGTTAGACTTCCTTTGGGTGGTAGGGTTGACTAAGCTGCATCTGTCCATCTCGGGACTCCATTTTCACACTCTGTTGAATTTTGAAGTGTCCATGTGATAAGTTCTGGCTAATAGTTTATTAGTGGAAATAATGTAATCACTTTCAGGCTAGGTGGTTAAGTATTCTCTATCTTTGCCCATACTTTTTCCTGCCAATAATGACAATCTTAGATTCAGGATTAAAGGAGATTGTAAACCTAAATCTTCACTTGGAGGAGAGCTTCTTACAAAAGAGATCCACCATGATCTTTCTTCATAAAACTTTGAGTAAGAAATAGTTTTACTATATGAAGCCTCTGAGAACTCGGGGCTTATTTATTATAGCAATCATCCTATTTTAATACTTTAGCTAACGATGCAGTAAAGTGTATTTTTTTCATGAAATTATAATACTGGTTCATAACACAGCCACCACGTTATACTGCTATGCCAGGAATTCATTACAAAAGAACATTGGCTAGAAGAAAGGTTTTAGGGTATGAAATAGGTTCTGATATGAATATATAATAAAGAAATGTTAACATAGTATTCTATGAGGAGATGTAAAGTTCATCTTACCTTTCTGATTTTCGGATAAAGGAACACAGCCTCAACTGCTTCTGGACTACTCCTGGCTCTGTGCTCAGTCACTCCTGGGTGAAGCACAGGAGACCATATGGGTGCTAAGATTGAATGTGGGCTAGCCACAGCAAGGCAAGTGCCCTAGCCACTATCTGTTGCTACATCCCCTACAGGATTATTTTCTGGGGAGAGCATCCCAATGTGGAGAGCGGTTATGATGCCAGGAGGAACAGCACAATTTTTAGAGTCATGAGAGTTTATTTTATGTTCAATAAAGCACTTACTCTGTGTAAAGTAAATGTTATTTAATATTTCAGTGTCTTAGCTTTGCTTGCATATAAACATGAGAAAATGAGACTGATTTCATACAAAGGTTTTTATAAGGGTTGAATAAAATAATGGTGCACTGAAGGTGATATGCTTATCATATGGCTTAATTAACCATTATGTCTGTTTAATTGACATTTGCTCATTGTTATTTATTATGACCTGTGCTTCCTGAACAGATCTCAGAATATTTCTGTTTCTCCCAACTTCTGTTTTTACTTGATGTTTATTTTTAGCATCTAAATTGACAGACAGGATTACTTTCACTAGTATTTTGGTTGAGTTTAAACCATATGGAAGAAGCTTATTAGGTTAGCCGCCACCTCTTAACTTTTTATGGTCTCAAGAAACTGGTCATTTCATAGGGGTGCACTCCTAGCCCTTTTCTGAGATTTTAGAAAAAGAAAAAGGAGGAGGAGGAGAGAAGAAGGAGAAGAAGGAAGAGGAGGAGTAGGCCGGAAGAAGGAAGGAAGAAGGATTAAAATTGGGACTGGAGTTGGAATATTGAATGTCGAAACAACTTTTTTGAACAACTTTATAAACCATGCTCTTGAAACAAAGTTAGAAAAAAGATATTAAAGAATTCATCACTGTTTAAAATAAAGAATAGGTAAGGCAAATGAAGAAGTTGTTCTGTGCACATGATGCCTAAGGAGTATTGGCTCTTTAGTTTAATTTAATAGAGTAATAAAGTTGAGATGAGGCTGCAAGGGTAGACGCCAGTCTGATACAGATAGTATCTTTCTGAGAAGAAATTAGGAGCACAGAGAAACCCCAGGTGTGCCAATATAGAGGGACAGTCTACACAGAGCAGCACGAGCGGCCCCATGCAAACAGAGATTAGGCTC